>CAUYLG010054018.1:0-11429 GCA_963573385.1 Cacajao melanocephalus | reverse complement strand
TAAGCACAATTATTGGCATAATAGAGGTTTTTAATATCCACTTTTAGACTGCATTGTAGCCCGGGCAATAGAACAAGAATCCCGTTCTCTCTCCCTCTTTCTCTTCCTCTTTCTTTCTCTCGTACATTCTTTTTTTTCTTTCTTTCACTCTCACTTTCTTTCCTCTCTTTTTCTTTCTTTCAAAAAAAAAAAAAAGAAAGAAACGTGGCCCTTCTGAAGTGAGTGGTGTTGAAATGCAGATCATGAAGACTTAGCACAAAAAATCAAAACACACAAATTATTCCATTATATTAGTTTGCTAGGGCTGCCGTAACAGACAGGGTGACTTAACAGAAATTTGTTTTCTCGAAGTTTGAGATCAAGATGTCAACAGGGTTGGTGTTTTCTGAGGTCTCACCCTTTGTCAAAATGGCCATCTTTTCCCTGTGTCTTCATAACATCTTCCCTCTGTCATGTCAAATTTCCTTTATTATAAGGATATCAGTCATTTTGGATTAGAGCCTACCATAATGACCTCATTTTAACTTAATCATCTTTCTAAAGGCTCTATGTACAAATACAGTCATATTCTGACATACAGCATGTAAAAATTTCAACATATGAATTGGGGGGACACAATTTAACCTAAGATACTAATTATTAATAACATTGGTTACAGTACATTTATATTTATTTTGTTGAGTGCCAAGTGTTGTTCTAAGACATCTATATCTCATTTAATTTTCTTAAAAACTCTACAAAATAAATAGTGTTGTACCACTTTTGTGCCTCTTGTATAGATCAGGATTTCACTTACAATGTGGTCTCTGCTCTCACAAATATACATTCTGGTTAATATTAAAACTACATGTTTCCATTCAATAAAGAAAGATGGCTTGGAGCAAAGTATTGAAAAAATACTCCACTCACCATCGGTCCATTATCACCCACACTCTTTTTTCCAAAATAATGAGGTTCATTTTCAATGTACATGTCCTCCATTCATCTTTTCTCTCTCAGTCTAAAGATTTTCTGCTTGTATCTCTGCTGTTGTTTCCCCTATAAAGGCTAAGGTGGTATTTACTTTTATTGCTATCACTTGGCCTTTAACACATTTTTCACTCATCTACTAAAGGATATTGTTTTTGCTGCAGCAATTTGAAACTCTCTCTAATGTGCCTTTTTTTCTCTATCATTTTCACTAGTATGCAAACATGTGATCATCCCATCTTAAAAAATATCAGCCTTATTCCTACGTTCCCTCCAGCAATTGCTCCGTTTTTCTGCTCCCAATTTCTCCAAAATGTTCTCCAGTGAGGTATTTACTCCTTGCACACCGCTCTCATCAAGAGCTCTAATTACCTTCACAATGCCAAGTCCTGTTGTAAATTCTCAGGCCTCATTTTACTCAATTTTTAATAGTATTTTGACATAGTCGATCACTGTCTCCTTCTTGAACACTGTCTTCACTCAATTTCCAGAATGATTATATTTTTTATGCCCTTCCTAACTCTGTGAACATTTTTCAAAATCTTCATTGCCAATTCCTTTTTAAAAATTCATTTTTAATTTACAAATAAAAATTGTATACATTCATGATGTACAATGTGGTGAAATTGCAGAATGGCTAAATCAGCCAATTAACATATGCTTTACCTCACATACTTATTTTTTTGTAGTACAAGCACTTAAAATCTAATAGCAATTTTCAAGTATGTATTTTTATTGTCTCGATTTTAGTATATGTGTTGCTGAAGTGAGCACAAGAATTTTTTATTTTTGTTTCTATGTTACATTAAATCAGCATTTGCTGTTAATGGAAGGATTTCTTTTTCTTCTTCTTCTTTTGAGACAGAGTCTCATTCTGTCACCCAGGCTAGAGTGCAGTGGTGCAATCTCGGCTCACTGCAACCTTGCTTCCTGGGTTCAAGCCATTCTCCTGCCTCAGCCTCCCAAGTAGCTGGGATTACAGGCGTGTGCCACCACAGGCGGCTAATCTTTGTATTTTGAGTAGAGACGGGGTTTCGCCACGTTGGCCAGGCTGTTCTCAAACTTCTCACCTCAGGTGATCCGCCTGCCTCGGCCTCCCAAAGTGCTGGGATTACAGGCGTGAGCCACCATGCCCGGCCAGTTTGGTTCTTTTCAGATGCTTTCCTCCTAGAATCTACAGTTTGCTTCTATTATCCACTATAGACATCATGTGCTGATACTGTGATTGAATCATTAATTCTTGCCATCATGTGACCTGCTGCCACTAGAACTGTAGAATGTTTCTAACTAGCTCAACATATTGGATGTCAGGGAACAGCTTCCTCTGACTCCCAGGTTGCAGGAACTTCCTAATTGTGGGGATGTTGCTGATTCCTGTTTTAAATGCCTTCAGCAGAGGGAAGTCAGAAAGAACAGAAGCTTGAGTTCTTCTACCATTAAAATAGCTTCTAACAGTTTTATGTCTGCCCAGCTGAATTTGTTGCCAATGAGAAAACCCACTCTATGGTCTTCCAAAATCTTTCCAAAGATGGGCAAGTACCGGGTTTCAGCTTTCTTCATGACTGAAGCAAGGTTTTCCTTTTTCCTCGGGGGGGCCAGCGCCATCATCATCATCAGATCCAGGGCGCCATCAGCACACATATTGATCCTCACTCTCTCCTTCGGGTCCTTCCCATAGACATTGTACTTAGCAGCAAGGTAGCTGAGGTGATGATGGCTCTAGTCAGCGTCAGCATCATTCCATCAGTTTCAACCAAAGGTACCTGGCCAAAAAGCAGGCGTCATCCTGCTGCAACTTTTCATATTATTCTCTTGTTTCAAAAAAATTCTTTTTCAAACTCCATTCCAGCTGCAGCCAGCAGCCAGCAGACTGACTCCATCCTGCCCCCTGCCAACAAAGTAGTAGAGCTTGGGTTTGGCTGCCATGACTCTTGGTTCAGGGTTTTCTGTTCAGCTATCTGGAAGCTCCAAGAATGTTTATTTTCAAAAACAAAAGAAAAACCTTCTTCAATGGTGCTTTTCACTCCAATTGTTACATAATTAATTTATCTGTTTCCTTGACCAAGATTGTCTGTGCACTCTATATTTACTCTTGTCTCGTTCACTTTAAAATTAGGAGATATTTCAAACATACAGAAAACAATATCATGAATACTTGTATATCTTCAACCAACTCTGCCATTCTGGAATTTTGTGTTTATCATTCCTATACAAATTTTTACTACACTTATTACTACATATGATTACTAAACAACTTAAGATATATATTGTTACTGCATGATTTTACATTTTATATAAATGCCATCACACCATCTGTATCCTTCTGCAACCTATTTTTTAATATTGTTTTTGAAATTTATCCCCATTAATATACTTTTCTCAATGATTTTCACAGCTGTATAGTACTCTCTGAGCACAGTACAATGTATCCATTCCATTCTCTAGTGAATTAATGTTTAACTTATTTCCAATGTTTCTCTACTACAAAAGATGTCTCAGTGAAAGTCCTTGGGCATGTATTTTAGTATAAACACACACAATTCTTAGGCATGTATCTCATACATACACACATACATGTGTATATGTAACATATACATATATATGCATCTCTGTTTTTGTCTCTTTAATTCCATTGGTTTATTTGTTATCTGTAAAAAAAAAATTATTATATTGCCTAACTTACTATGATTCCTGATAGGTCTTGGAATCTGTACAGCAATTCCCTCCACTTTACCATTCTTAAAAATTATCATAAACAATCTTGACATTTTTTCTACCATGTGAAATTTGGGATCTACACTGCATGAAACTTTTTAGGACAACGATAGTAACACATTGAATACTGACTCTTCTCTCTTATGAACATAATATATTTCTTTACTTATTCAGATTCTGGGAGCATATCCTTCAGAAACATTTTGTAGTATTCTTCATAAGGATGTCATTTCTTTTTTAGACTTATTCTTAGATATAAAGATTTTAAATGATAAATTCATCATAGGATCTCAACAACTGTTTATCCAACTGATTTATGGACAGGGACAGGGAACTGTCTATGAAGATTGCATCCATTTGTAATAATGTCTATCACGGTTGTGCTCTGCCTCAGATCAAGTCTTTACCCTCTTCTTCCTGCTCTGTGCCCGGGAGGTTGAATTCTATGATGGACATCATCTGGGCCTTCAGCTTCTGGCTTCTGATAGAGATTAACCGAAGAAAGACACCAGGAAGAGACTGAAGAGCAAGGGGACAGAGAGTTTAGGATATTTGTTTCCTAGTCTTCCCTGTTACCTGTAGTTCTGATAGTGGCTCAATTCTTCCAGACCTCAGCTCCTGTCAGGAAGCTACCATTCCAAGCATCTAGCACTCATCAGGGTCTGAGAATAATATTCTGTTTCAATGACCTGACAGGCCTAGCCATGGAAATGGCATCCTACTGTCCTACTACTGTTAATCCTTGAGTGTCTCTTCATCCCTCATGGTTCCTTTAACCTTACCAACACCTCTACAAATGGTCTTTTTATAAATGTTCTTCAGTTAAATCCTTTTGAGTATGCCATCTGTTTTCTGTTGGGATCCTAATATAATTCTACATTCTAAAATTAAAATTGCTAAAGAGTCTAAGTCTGTCTTAAATTGTCTGGCTTTGCATTTTGTTTTTACTTCGCTGATTTTCACCTACTTGACTCCTGGAAGAGATGTCATAAACCTAGTATAGCCTAGTATTAACCATCCTGATCAAATGACTAGAATCTATAAATGTGTCTGGTTAAATCAACAATAACCTCTCAAAATTTAGCAGTACTGATTTAAATATAGTTGTCAGTTGTCACATGTTTGAGTTATGGTTGTTAAAGTTATTACCATGCTGTTGGCCTCATATCCAACTTTTTTCACTCTTTCCCCTTTTTAAGCAATGACATTTTTAAAACGTGATGAAGGAAAATGGAATGAGCATCACATCACATAAACACAAATTACCTGATTACATAACTATAAAAAGTGCTGGGGTAGAAAAAGATGCATGGCTTTTTCTTCTTCTCTGCCCACAATCTGTACTGTCTCCATGGGGAGCTTCCTGGTCTTTAGATATTTGTGCCTTTAAACCTCTGAAAGTTCTTCAACCTACACTAAAAATGCCTTGAAGTTTTAACTAATTTCAAAAATGAAATGAGCAATGCAAAAAGATTTATATTTCTTCTAAATATCTAATTTAAGAGAAAAGCCCAGACTGCTACTCCTGAAAAATTTGATGTCACTCTCAACCTTCCATGAATGAGATGAATATGTTAAAATCTCCTTCAGCAAATATGATTTTACCACCTGCTCACTTTCTCAAACTGAATGAATATATAAGTAAATGTCACATAATAAATGGCATTTCCAAAAGTTTAATCCATTCTGTTTGTTTTAGGTTGAAATATAAAAACTTTCATCCTTCCAAAGGAAAACTACACTCTAAATTAGCATAAATGAAAATCTCCAGATTAGTTTTTAAAATTACAAATCAACCAAAACAGTGATAGAGGGCCCCCTGCTGTTCAAAAATAGTAAGTGTAAAATGGACATCATGTCCATTCTTTTTCTTTTCAGCCACAATAGTTTATTTACAATTGAACTCTTTCTAAGATATTTACAAGACAATCAATACACATCAGAAATGGTATTACGTCCATTCTTTTAAGATCCCATTGCCTCTCCAATAAATCACAACCTTTCTGGAGGGGGAGTGAGAGACTAGGGTGTCATTTCCCAATATCACTTTTATAAAGATGAAGCAAAATTTAGAACTTAACAGCTGGTGAGTTTTTAGTGGATACTTTCAGTTGTAGATGGGTAAGTTAGGGGAATTGTGAAAAACAGCTATTCAGAAATACCATTGAAAATGTGATAGAAGTGTATTTTAAACTCTAACAACGTAGGATATGGTTCAAGATCTGGCCAAAGACTAATTTGGGCATCAAACAAAGAAGCTGCTCAATATATAATAATGATGATGATAACAAATGTTATTTTAAAAATCTGATTACATTACTATCACATAGAAAAAAAATTACTAGTAAGATCTATTAAACAATTGCTCAGTGTTTTTGGTTACTTGAATCTGAATTCTTTTTGTTTTTTGCTTGCTCATTTACTCTTTTACTATTAATATCAACACTAATTATACTTTGGCATCTGAATCAAAGTGTCCGTTTCTTAGTTCTTAAGTTATACTTAATTTTTTTTAAAAAAAGGCTCAAACTAATTTTTCTTGAGCATTTCAGGTATTAATTACTTATTTGATTAATTAATGAAGTGGGATCATCACATTATTCTGCTAGTAAGCTACAACTCAATGGCTAGGAGACTAAATCCGTTTTAATATTGTCTCCACAATAAATTCTAACAATAACAAAAAAAGCATTATAAAGCAATAAAAAATTATAGTTTAATACTGTTTAAAAGCTAAATGAAATTTGCATACTTAAAAACAACTGTTTTTCTTCCATAGGGTTTATAAGGTCCTTTTTTAATTATAATTCAACACTGCGTAGAAAACTAGAGTTGTTTTCTACCTGGCCAGAATAATGCCCGTGCTTAATATCTCCTCATTCTGTGCCGATATTAAGACGACTGACCATTATTCTGCATTTCTTTTCTGCTATAGTTGCTCTTAAGTTCAATAAAGCAAGAATTCTTAGGGAAAAAAAAGGAGAGAAAGAAAAGAGAAAAAAGAAAGAAAACAAAAGCAAAAGAGAGAAAGAGAGAAAAGCAGGTATTGCAACATGCCTCTTTTATTACATGCCATGGAATATCACCTTAAGAAGTGCCATTTGTCACTTACCAAGGCCTTTCATGTACAGTGTAATAGTGTATAGTTATGGTATGGGATGGTATCTTATTTGAACTTGACAACAACCTCAAAAAGAAGAAAAGTTGTTCTGGTGTCTCCCCTGCTCTGCGTAACAGGTGGGAGAATTAAGGCTTAGAAAGACTAGGAGGAGATTTGCCCAAACTCACACGGCTAGGAATTGGCTTGGATTCCCACCTTAGAACCCAAACCCGCGGCAACTGCCCGCAGAGCCGCCTCTCACCCAAGCACCCCCCAAGTAGCACTGTGGGGTGTTCTGGGCTGTGGCTCCCCCTGCTGGCGCGCCGCTGGACTGCTAGGTTTGGTTGCTATGACGACCAAGGGCGAACAGCTGGGAAGGGAACGTACAAGGGCATTCCCGGAAAGCGTTCAGTAACCCAGGCCATAAGTGGGGTGGAAGAAGCTGTACACTGCGGAGTACCAGCTGGAGAGTTCGGTGAGCAGAAGGGGATTCCACCACTTCTGAAACGCCTGGGAAGCGTCGCGGCGGCGGCGAGCGTGGCGAAGAGCAGCCCTCTCACCTGCTCGCTGCTCATGGCTGCGAAGACGCCCTAGCCTCACCGGCGCTTCTGGATCGCTCCTGTCCTCAGAACCCCTAGAAAGATAGAGGCGACGCCCCGGGACCTGCTGGCGGTCTCAGCTTTCTCCGCGCCAGGGCTGCCTAGCGTCCCGGCAGCATTTGTTGCTTAGCAACAGGCCCGCGCAGGTTCCATTTCCGGTCATCTGAGGCTTCTGGGACTGGACCCGGAAGCTGGCGCGCGCTCCCGCGACGGGAGTTTTCCGGGGCGCGTCTGCTCGTGTGGTGGGGTCCAAGGTGAACAACCAAAGGTGCTGGGGTGGGTCTCCTCCAGTATCCTCTGAATACCGAAATAGATCCTCACACTTCCGCACCCTCCTTCTAACTGAGGTGAGTGCTTGGGCAGGAGTTTGGATATCTAAGGCAGCTGACCTCCACTGAAAAGTTTTATGCTAAGAAATGGCAGAATTCTATCCTGAAATTAACAAGGAACCTCAAGGGTTCCTAGCCAAAACAATCTTGCAATTAAACAGCAAAGTTGAAATACACTTCTTGATTTCAGAACTTACTACAAAACTATAGTGACCATAACAATTTATTTTCAAATGATGCTGGAAAAACTAGATGTCCATATGCAGAAAAAATGCAGTTGGACCTTTACCTAAAAACATCATATACAAAATTATCTCAAAATTGATCAAAGATCTAACTGTAAGGTCTAAAACTATAAAACTCTTAGAAGAAAACTTAGAAGAACAGCTTCGTGACATTGGATTTGGCCGTGATTTTCTGGACATTACACCAAAACAACAAAGGAAAAAATAGACAGTTCAACTGCATCAAAATAAACTTTTGTGCGTCAAAGAATACTATCATCAGTAAAAAGTCCACAGAATGGAAGCAAATATTTGCAAATCTGAGGAGGGATTGATGTACAGAATATTAAGTGTTAATGAGGATGTAGAGAAATTGGAACTCTTGTGCACCACTGGTGGGAATGTAAAGTGGTGCAGCTGGTATGGAAAACAGTATGGCAGTTCCTCCAAAAATTAAAATAGAATTACCATATGATCCAACAATTCCACTTCTTGTACACACCCAAAGAAGTAAAAGCTGGGACACAAACTTATATATATGCTCTTATTTATAGAAGCATTATTCACTATAGTCAAAAGGTGAAGCAACCCAAATGTCCTTTGATAGACAAATGCATAAACAAAATGTTGCATATATATTCAACCTTTTAAAAAGGAAGGAATTTCTGACATATTACTACATCTGCTACAACATGGATGAACCTTAAAGACATTGTAACTGAAACTGCCCAGACACAAAAGAAAAGAAGATACTGTTAAAAAAAAAAAGAAGAAGAAGAAGAAGATACTGTATGATTCCACTCATTTAAAATACATAGAGTAACCAAATTTATATAGAAAGAAATTAGAATGGTGGTTGCCAGGGACTAGAAGAGGGAGGGCCAAGAAAGGGAATGAGGAATTAATGTGTTATGAGTACAGAGTTTTCAATTATGCAAGACGAAAAAAAAATTGAAGAAGAATGGTGGTGATGGTTGCACCACAATGTGAATGAACTTCATGCCACTGAATCGTGCACTTGACAATGGTTAGAATGGTAAATTTTATGCTATATATATTTTGCCATAATTTTAGAAATTAATTTTAAATATTCTTAAGAGGAGGAAAACAGAAGCCAAAAAAATAAAGAAGGAAAAATGACAAGATTATGTTCCCATTTTACAGAAGTCACCCTAATTTCAGCATGGTAGAGGAACAGGAGAAAGGTGGGACCTGGTAGTGACAGGGAGACCCATCAGAAGACTATTACAAGAGTACAGTGAAGGATGAGGATGGCTGAAACTGGGCCAGTGATAGTGGGAATGGAGTATACACATTGAAGAGATATGCAGAAGATGGCTTCATTAAGATATGGATGTTTAAAAGGTAAAACTAGGTTGAGGATAATTTTACTACTTTGGATACCTGAATAGATTGTCCTATCACTCACTAAGTAAAAAAAAAAAAAAAAAAAAAAGGAAGAGAATAAACAGGCTTTACAGAGAAAGTGATGAGTCCAGCATCAGGCACTTTGAGTGTGAGATATCTATAGGACATGGAAGTGCGTATATGGCTGGTAGACATTGCGCATTTCAGTCAAAGCTCAGAAGATAATTCCTGGGCTAAGGACATGGATCTGAGGCTAACATATAATGACATCTGAATCCATGAGATACATGAAATTGTTCAAGGAGCATGTAAGGACAGAACAGAAAGGAATCTAGTGAAGAAAAAACTAAACACTACCAATCTTTATAAGTTATGTAGAGGGGGATCCTCCAAAGAAAACTGAAAAAAAAAGTAGCCAGAGATAACAGGGAACTCAGAGTATAGAATCATAGAAACCAAGAAAAACAATACTTCAGGAAAACGAATATAGAGAATAGTACCAAAAGCTTCTGACAATATGTAATCTAAGGATTTAAAAGCATCCATTGGATAGAGTGACAAAGAAGTCATTGGTAAGCATGGCAAAGGAGGTTCAGTACAATGCAGCAAAGGAAGTTCAGTACAATACGAGGGCCAGATTCCAGAAGCTGAAGAGTGAAAGGAGGGAGACCACCAGAATAGAAAATCATCGGAAAGTTTAGGTTATGAACAAGAGAGATAGACTGGGGACTGAAGGGATTTAGGGAGAGAGGGACTATATTTTTTTTAATAGGATAGTTTTGTTTGTGTTTAAATGAAACAGGAAAGGAGAAGATGAAGATAAAGGAAAAAGTAAAAGGAGATAGGATTAATTTCAGATGGAGAGATCTTGTAAGGACACCTTCTAAAAGGAAGAAGAAGGAAGGATGAGTGGAAATGTGGGTGTTTAAATCTTGCTTGTGCGTAGTTGGGGACGTTCAACAAGAAAAGAACAATTTTCTTGGGACGCCCCCAAGAAAAGAATTTTATTTTTTCTGTGGTATAGAAAGCAAAATCACCTTCCAAGAACAAGGGGAGAGGTAGGAGGCAGGGGATGGTCAAAAATTTGAGGAGGAAGAAGTTTCAATAACTACCTGGCAGCAACAAAGAGAGAACAAAGTGATCAAAGAAATAGCGGAAAAGTTCAGGTGGAGTTGAAGCCTCTGAATCAGCAACAGCAGCAGTGCACTTGGCTCTACACCGCTCTCCAAAGGTCTTCAACAGACCAGACTTAGGTTTAGAGAAGAAAAACGCACAATGTCTTTCCCAAGCTGGTATAACAGGAGAACGGACCAAGAGAATGTAAAATCTGATAAGAGTGAAGTCGAAACAAACAAACAAAAAAATCACAGAAATTAAAATAATGAGGAGAGGAAGAAAGGACTGTTAAATGGGAAGAAAGGGAATAGGATGGAGAGGGGTCTCATGGGTGAAGGAGTGAGGGTATTTTTTCTGTGATTTCACAAGTGAAGCAATTCCGGGTGTTGAGTATGTCCCCAGTGTGACCACAGAAGTGGGGACTGAAGTGAAGGACTTTGCCATGGAAAGTCAAGGAACTAAGCTCCTCAAGCCATGGCTGTTCCCATGGATGCTGAAGTAGCAGAGTGGAGAGAGTGGGGAGAACTATGAGCTAATGTCTTCAATGAATGAAGCTGAGGCAAGGAAAAGAGTTGCTATGAGCCTAAGATTAGTAAGAATTCTTAGTGGAAAAACGGAAGATAAATGCTGCAGACCCTGTCTCCCAAACTTGGAAGAATGGAAAAGTCTACACACAAACAGGCTTGAGGGGGAGACAAATTTCCATAAAGACGTGTAGGTAGGAATAAATCTGAGACTGGGTTGAAGATGTACTTTTGTTTTATAGCCTCAGGGCATAGTGATAAGATTTGAAAGCCAGTAAAGTACTGGGGGTGGGGGGTGGTTAGTCAGCCAATTAGAAGCAAAAAGCACTTAGAAAGTTAGAGTACAGGAGAGAGATCCAAGATGGCCGATTAACAACAGCTCAGGGTTGTAGCTCCCAGTGAAAGCGCAGAGAGCGAGTGGACGCCGCACTTTCAGACGAATTCTTGTTGCCCACAGACTAGGAGATTCCCGGCGGAGGAGCCAC
>CAUYLG010054017.1:0-61896 GCA_963573385.1 Cacajao melanocephalus | reverse complement strand
CGCCCGCCCCTCCCCAGCCCGCCCCTCCCCTCCCCAGCCCGCCCCTCCCCTCCCCAGCCCGCCCCTCCCCTCCCCAGCCCGCCCCTCCCCTCCCCTCCCCTCCCCTCCCCTCCCCTCCTGCGCTGGGATCCGCACGGTGCCCTGCCTCAGAGCCTGGCTCCGCCCCGCCCGGAAGGGGGAGCCCGGCCGTTGGCTGGCTCCGGGCGGGCCGGCTGGCTGCGCCGAGGCTCCCTAGCCTGAGTGCGGGACGAGAGCGCGGGGCGGCGGGGCGGCGCGGCAGCCGCAGACTGAGGAGGGGCTGCGAGTGAAGCCGCGCGGTGCGGCGCGGCGGACGAGTTAGGGCCAGGGCGAGGGAGGCTGTGGCTCCCGACTGAGACAGGGGAGTAGTGTCGGGCTGAGGCGAGGTGAGGCGCGGCGTGCCTCAGGAGGGTTCCCCGTGCCCCGAGTGGGGCGGCCGCGGAGGCCAGCGGGGAGGCGGGCGGTGGCGCCGCGCCGGGGAAGAGTGCAGCTCGCGGAGTGCCGAGCCCAGTGCTGGCGGAGAGACGGGGCCGCCCCCCTCCTCACAGGAGGAGCCTCGCGCTCCTCCGCCATCCTTTCCCCGCGTGGCGGGCTCGCCTTCTCAGTGGGTGCTGCGGGAGCTGCCGGCCCGCGGTGCCGCGGCCAGATAAGGGCGAACAGCGGGGCCTCCGCCCCCGGGGCGGGCAGGCCGGGGGCGGGCCGCGAGTGAGGCGGGGCGGCGGCGAGGCTGCGGGTGGCTGTGGGGAGGGGAGAGCGGAGAGCGGAGAGCCGAGTCGGGCAGGCGGTGAGCGGGTGGCCCGGGAGCCCGCCTCGCTGCTCTGCTTGGCGCCGCCGGCCCACGCCGCAGTGTGTTTTGTGGACGGCGCCTTCCCAGACACCTCCGGTAGAGCCCAGCTCAGCGCCCGGCTGCCTTCGACGCGATGTTCCGCCGGAGCCTGAATCGTTTTGTAAGTACACTCGCTGCGGCTCCGCTCGTGCCGGTTTGCTTGCTCGTCGGTCCTTTCGCCAGGTGCCTCAACAATTTTCTGAGGGGTTAGTTACATCTCTGGGAGACGCCACCACCCCTCTTCGTCTTTTTCACCGAAACACGGTGCCCGGGCGGCCGGGGAGGTGAGGCAGGTAGGGCTCTCGAGGTATCTCGCCCTCGCCCCCAGGACAATTGGACCCAGGTTTCCCGGAGCTGTTTCAAACTCTGCCTGAGACCGGGGCCGTCCTCGGGCTGGGTGGTGGGGGACTCGTGGGGGTGGCCGACCCGGGGACCCCTTAGTTTGCCAATTAGTCGAAGATGGCGTTTTATTCTCAGGGAGGTTGCTTTCTTTTGTTTCCTCTGCCACAAGCAAATGGAGGTAAACCTAGACCTGTCACCGTGGCCCAAAAGAAGAGCTGGGGGCTGAGGGAGCCTGAGAGTCTAGGGCCAGACTCAGCCTTGCCTGGGGCGCAGCCAGCGGGCGGCTGCTGACCGGAGGCCGGGCAAACTTTGGAGACCCAGCCTACAAAGCTCACCTTTTAGGGTGTTTGAAAGGCGAGCGTGATTGTCAGGGTGGGCTGGGTGGATGTGCAGCCGCGAGGAGACTGGCCCGCCACTGCCCGTGCTGCCGATCGCTGGTCTGAAGCCTCGCGGAGGACTGAGTACTTCAGACCTTGAACCCTTGGGAGAAGGCAGACTGCGACTGGACTCCTCTGTCCACGTTTCCCCCCTTCAGAATCCCCAGAAAAGGGAATTTCATTTTCATGGGAGTTTGGCATAGGGAAAATCGCTTTCCTGCTACTGACTTTTTCGAATAACTTGTTTACTCCTAGAGGGTACATTAAGAATGGAGCAAAACAGGGCCATTTACGTCTATGCTGCTATTTGTAGCAACTTCCTTAATTGCAAGAGGAGGTGGCGGGAATAGGATTTTATTTCTGCCAGTGATGTGAAAGAAAGGTTTCATCTGCAAATTTTGATTTTTCTGTAGTTAGGAAAAAGGGTTGAATGCTGAGTGCTTCCCTCCACCTGTCTTAAGAAATGCATCTTTTGAGAACTTGTCCGTTTGTAAGTACACTCTTGCAGTTATTCCTAATCAAAGCATTACTAACAATTTTCAGACATCGGATCAATTTGCTCTCATTTTTCATTCATTGGAAACTTTCACAAATGTACACTGGCTAAAAGTAATACTTGCACATCCCTTTTTAGGATATTATTACCACAGTAGTGCTATATTAATGGTTTTCTAAATGTTGACCTCATCCAGAAACATGCAGTATGAAATTGGAACAGATAATTACCTGTGGCATAGAGCAATAGAGGTTGTACATATCAATCATCTTGAAATCTGTAGGCGATGGCTTGTACTGATAGCTTTGCTGAAACCAAGTGACTAAAATTGGTTTCTCACATTCGGCGTGAGAATGCAAAAGGGTATTGTTCTTCATACCTCTGTTTCACATAGATTCTTGTGATCTTGGAGTGTTGTTTGGGGATGACAAAAAGGGAAGGGTGACAATGAGAGCTAATTGTAGTATTTAGGAAAAGGATCATCTTTTCACATGGCACTGTTATGGTAGAAAACAACAGAGCTCTGAATCATAATAAAATCCTTAGCTTAAACTTAAGATGTTGAAATCCTCGTGGTTTTTTTTGGATTTGAATATTTGAAACTGAACAACTCAAGTATTGGTCTAAAAGCCCATTTGCTTTCCTTTTGCAAAGTGATCTGCATCGTATCAGAGTCTAGTAATTAAGCAGTGCTGGCCCAGGAAGCCAGGGTATGCAGTAGAATTTGCAGCAGTTGTTGAGGTGCCAGCCTGCAGGTTTGAGGTCAGTACTTTGCATCCCCTACCAAGATCTCAGCAGAGAATCACTTTTGCTAATACTGAAATGAGCTTTGACCTCATTGTTTCAGCTGGAATGTTCAGCTGTTCACATTTTCCTGCACAGCCATGACTATGGTAAGTATCGGGAATTTGTACCAGTGCAGTAAGCTGGAAGATTCTTAGGAGTGGTGTCTGAACCCTAGGCCCAGGGCAAGGAATTAATCTGCATACCATTGGACTGAATGTGAAAAATACTATCAAATACTTATTGCTAAAAAATGGCTTCAAAATTTTGTTGGGGGCAGTTTTTTGATCTCTTAGATCAGTCAACCATGCTGTTCTCATCTTTTGCCTGACAAATTCTTTGAGGGGCACTTCCATTTAAATTACTAGAAGGCTAGAATTAAAGATTTGGGTGGAACTTTTGAGACTTGCACAGCAATATAGATGTAGTCAAGGTTGGGAGCTGTCTTATGATTGTTTTAATATTTTAGAAATAGAGCTATGAATTCCTTTCAAAATCAGTTGTGTTTTTTGGTGTACCTATATGTGTCTGAAATTGGTTTTGATTGTGAAATAAATTACAGTGGTGTTGATTGTAGTTGTTGGTCATTGAAAACTAGACTACATATTAGAGAAGTGCTTTCTTTATATTTTAAACCTGAAGTGGTAAGAATGTCTTAGGATTCTTAGAAGCATCTTCTATAGCTCAGTTGTGTTTGCTGAATCATTTTTGAAATGCCATTTATTTTTCGAGTTCTCCAATTTCAAGCTAAAAAAAATAGGAAATAGTGATTCATTGTATTTTTTAAAGACGTGGTCTTGACTTCTTTGCCATTAATAATTGTGTTCCTTTCTTTCTGATGAATTATGACTTTCCTTTTGACAGTTTTGTGGTGGAAAGAAATTGGTGGATTTGGTTTAGCATTTTAGGGTTGAGGCATGTAGACGGTGTCCTAAAGGATTTAACAGTTGGATGTCTCTGAGTGCAATAAAAGCACCGCCTGTTCTCAGTCAATATCTCCATTAATACAGTAAATAAATAATAATAGGTCTGTCTGTACAATTTATTTTCTTCAAAGGCATGTTTAATCAGAAGTCTGGACTAGTTGAGATTTAAGGGTCATGGACTTTTATGTTATCCTGTCTTGTTTTATTCTTAATGCAATTCCTAGTGATTATACTAACATGTTCTCTTGAGTTTAAAGGTTTACTGAGAGTCTAAAAACAATTCCCCTCTCTTTTTGGCTTATTTAATTATTTTATGCTAAAGATTTAAAATAAGAGATTTCTTGATAAAGTAGACTGGGGGCTTGGCCAAGAGAACGCTGTTCATTTAGCTTGTCAGAGAGTGATATTTAACAGGTATGCATTTTTAGACCTTTGATACACGAAAGCTTAATTGTGAGTGTGAAATACGGGAGTACATTTAAATCTTTGATTCTAGGAGCCCTCAAACTGCTTTGGTTTCATAAAACATGCAGCATGTAATCCTAATATCACACAGAAAATGCCCAGAACTAGAAAGAAATTAGTCTGCCTAAGGAAGGATGGAAATTTAAAATAAGACTAAATAATACAAAATAAGAATTAATGAAATAGGTAGCTAATTTATTGCTTTGAGTCCAAGGCAAGGCTAGTCTAATGAAGCAATATATGGAGGCAATTAAGAAAATAATTCAAGTAATTGCTTTTTTTTTTTTCCAGGAGCAAGAAGGTTTTTAGTTTCCCCTTTACATTATCAGAGTAATTAAACATTTTTTTTTTCTGTTTCACTTCACTAATAACCCTGGCCTGACATTGACAAGTGGGAAAATATTGTCTTTATTTTACTGTGTTTAGAAATATATCTGCATGTATGTATTGCAATATTTTTACATTTGCATGACTATTACAAATGGTCTGTGCATCTTGGCTCCCACATGGCTGTTCATAGAGGTCTAGATTTAACGGTTGACCATACTTAAAAGCAGCTTTTTAATCATATTGTGTTATAATTTCCTTTTAACTTGTGTGGCTCCCTAGACTAGTCTTTCTCAACATGGAGAAAATTGGCACTGGGGCCCTTGGACATGCATTGTAAGTAATAAATTAACTTTTTTCCTATGCAGCTGGGGTTAAGGAACGTAAATTGAGAAAAGCTGTCCTAGACAGCGACAGTTCACAGTATGTTCTTATCTCCTAGTACAGTGCCTGGTCCCCAGTAGGTGTTCATTAAAATATTTCTTTAAAGAACAACTTTTATATGTATCACATAAATAATAACCTTTACTTATAGGTAGTGATTATTATAAACCCGCCCTTATGCACAATGAATGAAGGATGAGGAGTTCTTGTTAATTAGGGTATACCATATACATTACTAGTTTTCTAAGAATTAGAATAAATACATCTAATGCCGAAGCTATTCTGACCATAGTATAATCTGTCTTTTTTTTCCTTTGTTTTCTTTTTTGAGATTTTTTATGGGAATTTGATGATACAATTATGGAGGCTGAGAAGTCCCAGTATCTGCCATCTGCATGAGCCCGACCACAAAATATACTTTTTTTTTTTTTGAGACAGTCTCACTCTTGTCACCCAGGCTGGAGTGCAATGGCACGATCTCGGCTCACTGCAACTTCCGCCTTCCGGGGTCAGCCTCCCTAGTAGCTGGGATTACAGGCACCTGTCACCATGCCTGGCTAATTTTTCTGTATTTTTTAGTGGAGACAGGGTTTCACCATGTTGGCCAGGCTAGTCTCGAACTCCTGACCTCAGGTGATTTGCCCACCTCGGCCTCCCAAAGTGCTGGGATTACAGGCATGAGCCAGCGCGCCCAGCCTCTTTTTTAGATGATTAAGGCATTGTATGGTTTTGCAGAGCATTATTTCATTCAACAAGTACATACTATGTTCTGGGCACTGTAGTACATTCTAGGGATGTAGATGAGCAAGACAGACCAAGTTCCTGTCTTCATGAGCTGTAATTATCATCACATACACAACTATAGATATAGAGGGCATGTTAACTGCATTGCATTGAACATATGTGTGACATACCATGAAATTTGATCTTTATGAATAAGTTACTATTACATACTTGTCATTTTTCTTTCTATCAAAAATAGATTGTACAATATCTGTTATTTTCTGGTTGTTTGGATGCCAGATAAAAAGGAGTTTATTGCGTTTGTCTCCTTCCATCTGATCTATGCATGGCAAGCTGCTCTTTTGCAATGCTTGCCATGCATAGTTGCTAGGCTGACCCTGGGCAAGGTGGGAAACCTATTTAGAAATGAATCACTATAACTTGAAATAAATGTTTACACAAATGAAAGCAGGTTTTGTCTTTTATTTTTTTCAATCTACCTTTTACTGACTAAGCAACATAAAACTCTGAATGTGTCCTGAGTATCTTCTGTAAGGGTTTCTTGTTTTTCCTTTTGTTTATGCTTCTTGCTAATAATTCAACCCTTTAGTGAGTAATGTTGAGTGCCTGTATACCAGGTAGTTTCCAATGTTCCTAATGAACTTTTAGCTGAATTAAGATTTGGGCAGGTGAAGCTGGCCATTTTTATGTTGATGCAACTGTCCAAATGAGCTTGTTTTCTCAGCAAAGCTGCCAGTTGACCACCTGCTGGGCAGTGGGTTCTAAGAGGTCAAGGATGGCCAGTGAACCCTGACAGAACCATAACTAACCTCCCTGTGTCTGCATGATGTACAAAGAACTAGCCCACTGAGTGAAATCAAATACTGGTTTGTTGAGTGATGGAAAACATCATCAAGGCTAACTGCTTGTCTAACATGGTGGGTCAGTTCTCTCAGAGGATGAGTGCATGGGTTACAAAAACATATTAGTTTTTTCTTCAAGGTGGTGGAAGTTTTGTACATCTGTAGTGCTTTATACAGATGAACCTTTAACATCTGGAATCCTCAAGACTGAGAGAGTTTTTCTAGTTAGATGGAGGGAGGTTCTGGGCTTCCACAAGTGAATTAGGTTCTGGCTCTTGAGTTTATTTCCTTTCACTTAACATTTACCTTCTTGGCCTGGTATAAGGGTAGATTAGTGGTGATCATAAAGCAAACATATTGGCACAACTGCAGCATATGTTAACACTGCTGCAGCTTAATGATGAATGAGTGCTCAGCACTGCAGATATGGGCACAGGATGCCCTATGCCAGCACATTGGCAGACAGCCCCTCAATTACTGCAGTGTATGGATGGATTGCTGGTTTGGCTGACTTCTTGATAATAGAAGATGTGATTTATAAATGATAATGGACCATGGATATCCAGATTTAGAAGGTTAACCTGTATTTGTGAAGTAGAAATCATTGATTTCTTGCCCCATATTTACTGAATGGAATATGGGAGGATTGGTGAGGCCCACCCTGTTCTAGCAGATACCATCATTTGTCTTTTAGGTGTCTCTATTATATGTTATCATAAAGTATTAATGTGGCAATGTTTTCCTAGTCCCTTTCTCTTTACCAAGGTATTCTTGGAAAAATCAGAAGTGTTCTTGAAAATGATCTTGCAGTTAGCACAGCATCAGGTAAATAGTAGATGTTCAATTAATACTTGTTTAATTGTTTTGAGCTTAATTGGTGACACAGCCTGGGTCAGTAATAGCAGATGAAAAATGATCAGTTGAGGAAGCAGCCACCAAGAAGCTTTTGCATTTCAGACCAGGCTATAGATAAGTGCAGAGCACTGAAAATAATTTCCTTTCTAGTGGACAGAAATACTCCACTAATGATATTTTATTTTTTTGAGATGGAGTCTTGCTCTGTCACCCAGGCTAGAGTGCAGTGGTGTGGTCTCTACTCACTGTAACCTCTGCCTCTCCAGTTCAAGCAATTCTGCCTCAGCCTCCCGACTAGCTGGGATTACAGGCACCTGCCACCATGCCTGGCTAATTTGTGTGTGTGTGTGTGTGTGTGTGTGTGTGTGTGTTTAGTAGACACGGGGATTCACCATGTTGGCCAGACTGGTCTTGAACTTCTGACCTCATGTGAGGCCTTGGCCTCCCAAAGTGCTGGCCTCCCAAAATGCTGGGATTACAGGTGTGAGCCAACATGCCCAGTCACTATACTTATTTTAAATGAGAAAAAATAATAATTACATGCCTACTTAAAAAGTAATCAGAAGAAGGTTGTTGTTTACTTAAGACTTTTCTCTGTCTACTAGAAAGATAATCTTTAATCCCCCTTCCTTTCTTGGCCACTCATAGAACACTATGGTTTAAATATTGTACAAACTAAAATTGTGAGCAAATTCATATACTCATTAAGTACAGTTGATAAGCTTATGTTTTCTGTTGCCACCAGCACATCAAATCTATTTTGAAAACTAAAGCTTCAGGGTTAACTCTCCAAGAGCTATGAATCATTTGACTTACCTTTGTAAGAGTCCATTATTTGGATTCAGGAGACCTCTTGGTATTTGGTGCTGGAAATGTAAGGTACTTTCCTTTGTTTGCACCCAGTCACCATCAGCTGGATGGATACCTGTAGAAAGAAGACAGAGCAAACCAGAAGAACTGCTGAGTTTGAGGGACTTGGAAGCAGTTGTGTTGTGAAATGAGCTTCAACCTTGTTTAAAACAGTTAGTGCAAGTTCTGCCATTTACTACCTAGCTTGAGAAATTGGGAACTGAAGGTTGTAGTTCATATACAACAAAGTGTTTCTCAAAATGTGGTGTTTGGACCACTTACATAAAAATAATCTTGGGGCTGGGTGTAGTGGCTCACGCCTGTAATCTCAGCACTTTGGGAGGCGGAGGCGGGTGGATCACTTAAGGTCAGGAGTCCGAGACCAGCCTGACTTAACATGGTGAAACCCCGTCTCTACTAAAAATACAAAATTAGCTGGGAGCGGTCCTTGCAGGCCTATAATCCCAGCTACTTGGGAGGCTGAGGCAGGAGAATCCTTTGAACCTAGGAGGCAGAGGTTGCAGTGAGCTGAGATTGCGCCATTGCACTCCAGCCTGGGCAACAAGAGTAAAACTCCATCTCAAAAAAAAAAAAAAAAAAAAATTCTTGGATGCTTACTATATATACAGATTCCTGGGCTTTGAACTTACTGAATCCAAGTCTTGGGTGATAGGCCCCAAGAAACTATGTTTTTAACAAGCATTCCAAGTGGTTCTTAGGCTCACTAAAATTTGAGAACAACCATGTATGATATAGTAAACACTGAAATATTTATTTTCTGGGCATACTCTCTGTTTACCTTTTTGAACTTGTTTCTTCATCGATAGAATGGGAATAATAATACCTATTTCACAAGATTGTTGAAAAAAATGTTTGATAGACTATTCAACACTATACCAATTGTGTCAGAAGCCCTTAAGACCACCCTAGGTTTTATGATTCACTGGCAGAACTCAGTACATAGAGATGCTCTGGGATGTGATTTATTATAACAAAAGGATACAGAGCAAAGTCAGTAATGGGAAAAGGCTCACTGGGGCCAAGTCTGGAGGAAACCATGTGCAGGCTTCCAGTCCTCTTTCATTGAAGTCACACAGGTCATGTTTAATTCCTCCAGCAACAAGTTTTAACAACTTGTGTGAAATGTCTACTAGGGAAGCTCATTAGAGATTCAGTACCCAGGGTATTTATTGGGAGCTGGTCAGATAGGCACCCTCTATCTGATACACAGCAAAATTCCAGACCCCAAGAAGGAAAGCAGATATTCAGTGTAAACCCTATTTACACAGCTTAAGCAGAGTGAGCCACT
This sequence comes from Cacajao melanocephalus, assembly GCA_963573385.1. Classification (NCBI taxonomy): domain Eukaryota; kingdom Metazoa; phylum Chordata; class Mammalia; order Primates; family Pitheciidae; genus Cacajao; species Cacajao melanocephalus. The sequence continues at coordinate 52,353 of CAUYLG010054017.1, read as the reverse complement.
CTTATCAGTTAGGGTGATGGGAACCCTCCCAAAATCTGAGTCCTCAGGCACCAGCAAAGGACCAACCTTGCAAACAGGCCTTATGAAGAGTAGCAGTGTCAGGCCCTCTATGTTAACTCTTTCTGTCACACAAATATTGTGAAACACTGGTATTTTTTCAGTGAAAGGAAATGACTTGTCCAACACCATTAACCTAATCAGCAGTAGAGCTGAGACAGACTCCCAGCAATCACACCTTTTCATTGCTGCCCATAACCATGCTTCTAGATTATGGATCATTCCTTTTCATACTGTCATTGAAAGCACTCACTATTTGTCACTTGCAGCAGAAGAGCAGCCTGCCGGTGGTAAATTGATGCACCCAGTGGGGGAGCCAGGAAGTATTGATGTTTCTGCCAGTTTAGCGTCAACACTTGCTGGTTTCCTCTCTGGAGCATCACCAAATTCGTGGATTTTAATTTTTCCTGACTTTTGGACTTTTTGTTACTGCTCCCATTCATTTGCTCATAGTCTTAACACTTATTTGCATCATCACCTCATCCCATTACATACCTTTTGGGTAACACAATTTCCAAACAGTGGGCATACTGCAATATTTTGTCAAAGAAGACTATATAGGGAAAAAAACAAACACTAAAAGAAAAAAATGTCCTGGGCAATGAATTTTATGGCAGTATTTACAAATACTGGTTTATATCCTGAATTGTCTTTTGAGTTTCATAGTCATGAAAACCCTAGGGATATCTCTGGTTATTTGGAGTTTCAACCGTTTTTACTGTTATAAAGGAAAACTAGCTGTTCTTTTATGATTGGAGTAAGGAATAAATAAGGAAATCATACTTGATGGTGCAGTAATCCCACATATCGACACAGGGAGTAGAAGCCAGGAGGGAATTGCCACAAATAAGTGACAGCTGGGGAGAGCAGATTATGTAAGCTACACCTGTTGTGTAAGCAGTGAGGATGTTCTTTAAGCTTCACAATTAATGTATTTTGCAGTAATATGGATTAAGGGCTCTGTAGTGTAGAGTACAATTTACTCTGGTTTCTTTTCTGAAAACATTCATGTGAATCACAGCTTTCTTGGAACACTCATGCCCTATTTGGTGCTGTGGAGGTGTGTAAAGTACAGCCCTGCTCACCAGTAGCTTGCAGTTTGGTAGAAGAGATAGAAGACAAGCACAAAGGACCAACCTCCACACAAGGCCAGTAGGTCACTAGTGCCATCCTTTTGAAGGACATACACAGTAAGTGCAGTAGGTATACAGAAGGAGATACTGGCTCTCTGGTTTCATTTCCTGGGGAGAGCTTTATGGAGGAAGTAGCCTGTCATCTGGGCCTTTGGAGACCCAAAGGGCTGAAGGTCCTGAGATTTTAGGGATGGGCAGTCTTATTACAGGAGGAGGCAATTACCGGAGCAATGGTGGAGGATCATTGTTTAGCACTTAAAGCATGGGAACCAGTCAGTTTAGAGGGCGTATGTGCCAACCCCAAATGAGTTAGAGCTGTTATAAAAAAAGTGTAACAGGTGGGGCACAGTGGCTCACACCTGTAATCCCAGCACTTTGGGAGGCTGAGGCAGGTGGATCATTAGAGGTCAGGAGTTCAAAACCAGGCTGGCCAACATGGTGAAACCCCATCTCTACTAAAAATACAGAAATTAGCTGAGTGTGATGGAGGATGCCTGTAATCCTGGCTACTTGGGAGGCTGAGACAGAATCGCTTGAGCCAGGGAGGTGGAGGTTGCAGTGAGCAGAGATGGGCACTATTGTACTCCAGCCTGGGAGACAGAGCAAGACTCTGTCTCAAAAAAACCAAAAAGTGTAACAGATCACCATAGATTCAGTGGCTTATAAACAATGGAAATTTATTTCTCACAATTCTGGAACCTAGAAGTCCAAGATCAGGATGCCAGCATGGTTGGGTTCTGGTGAGGGGCCTTCAAGTTGCAGATTGGTGACTTATTGTATCTTCATGTGTCAGAGAGTGAGATGAACTCTCTAGGGCACTAATCCCATTTATGAGGGCTCCAAAACATGGCCTAATCACCTGTTAAATGCCTTGCCTCCTAGTACTATCACCTTGGAAGTTAGGATTTCCACATAAGAATTTTAGGGGAACGTGAATATCCTGTCCATGACACATCAGAAAGACCAAAACCTAGGTCTTCAATGCCTTACATTTGCTGTAGTGTTTTTGATTTTAAAAAAGGAGATGCTAAAGATGAGTATCAGGTGGCTTTAGGTCTCCGTAACAGTAGCTATAGGAATCTTCCCATACATAGATACTCTTTTCTGAAACCCATGACTCCAGTGAATTTATGTCATTTATATATATATATAAAATGTCATTTATATATAATATATATATGTTATATATATTATATATGTTATATATATTATATATATGTTATATATATATATTATATATATATATATATATATTTTTTGAGACAATCTTGCTCTGTTGCCCAGGCTGGAGTGCAGTGGTGTGATCTTGGCTCGCTGCAACCTCTGCCTCCTCAGTTCAAGTGATTCTCCTGCTTCAGCCTCCTGAGTAGCTGAGACTACAGGCATTTGCTATCACACCTGGCTCATTTTTGTATTTTTTTTTTTTTTTTGATAAAGAGTCTTGCTCAGTCGCCAGGCACCATGCTGGAGTACAGTAGTGCGATCTCGGCTCACTGCAACCTCTGCCTCCCGGGTTCAAGCAATTCTCCTGCCTCAGCCTCCCAAGTAGCTGGGACTACAGGTGTGCGCCACCATGCCCAGCTAATTTTTGTATTTTTTTAGTAGAGACGAGGTTTCACCTTATTGGCGAGGATGGTCTTGATCTCTTGACCTCGTGATCCACCTGCCTTGGCCTCCCAAAGTGCTGGGATTACAGGCGTGAGCCACTGCACCCAGCCTCATTTTTGTATTTTTAGTAGAGATGGGGTTTTGCCACGTTGACCAGGCTGGTCTTGAACTTCTGACCTCAAGTGATCCACCTGACTCAGCCTCCTGAAGTGCTGGGATTACTGGCATGAGCTACCATGCCCAGCCTGATTTGGTGCAGGGACAGTAAGGTAGAGACCAGGATGAAATATACATTTGAGGTAATATGATACTACTTCCTATATTATTATAGGACTGATTACTTAGTTACCCTGCTTAAATTATGGGTGCACATCTCTGGGAACTTTTACTACACAGGGGAGACAGGACGGTGGTTTATTATCTTGAGTACTAGTGGTCATTTATTTAAAAAGCTGGGGATCAGGCCTTTGTTCAGGAGCACACTCCTTACCAACATATTTGTGTTACATTGCTATTAGATAATATGGCTTTTGATAGACTTTCAGATCTGACTGCATTATTCTGACTTACCAGAACATGCATTGCATCTCATTTCCTCTGTATTAGTCTATTTTCATACTGCTATAAAGAACTGCCTGAGATTGGATAATTTATAAAGGAAAGAGGTTTAATTGACTCACGGTTCCACATGGTTGGGGAGGCCTCAGGAAACTTAAAACCATGGCAGACAGCAAAGAGGAAGCAAGGCACCTTCTTCACAAGGAGGCAGGAAGGAGAAATGCCGAGCAAAGAGGGAAGAGCTGCTTATAAAACCATCAGATCTCTTGAGACTCACTATCACGAGAACACCATGGGGAAAACTGCCTCCATGATTCAGTTTCCTCCACCTAGTCTGTCCCTTGACCCTTGGTTATGATGGGGATTATAATTCAAAATGAGATTTGGGTGGGGACACAAAGCCTAATCATATCACCCTCATAACTAGTGCATCATGACAGCATGCTCAGTCAGTGCTGCTTTTCTTCATCATCATGAGTGCTACCCTTGTCCAAGTCATCAGCATCTCTCCTCTTTCATATTTGTTCCTCCTCGTGTTTTCCCCTGTTCAGTAAATGGCACCGTCTCCCACCTAGTGGCTCAAGTTAAAAACCTAGCAGTCATGCTTAATAATAACCTTTCCCTTCATCACATTTGTCAGAGAATCCAATAGGTTCTATTTCTGAAAGTGCTCCCACATCTATCCACCTTTCTTCATGCCCACACCTACCACCATTCAAGTTCAAGCTACTGCTGTCACTTACCTGGATCTTTGCAATTGATGATTTTATTACCCACTTTTACCCCCTCCTATCCATCTTCCACACAGCTCCAGAGGGATCTTTTACAAATACACACCAGGAGGCTTTCATTGACTTTTCACTGATTTCAGGATACGTTGCTGGTATTGTTCTTATCTTACTTTCTTTTATTCACTTTTAAAAATGGAGATAATTCAAATAACATAAAATTCACCGCTTTTAACTATACACTTAAGTGGATTTAAATTTACTATGCTGTGTAACTATCGCAGCTGTCGAATTCCAGCACATTTCCACTACCTCAAAAAGAAACCCTGTACCTGTTAGCTCTTAGTCCCAATTCTCTACCCTTCAGCCCTTGGCAGCCACCAGTCTGCTTTCTTATCTCTGGATTGCCAATGGAATCATATAATATGTGTTCCTTTGTGACTGAATTCTTTGGTTTAGCATAGTAATGTTTTCAAGGTTTGTTCATGTTGTAGCATGTATCAGTATCAGTATCAGTACTTCATTCCTTTTTCTTTGTTTGTTTTTTGAGATGGAGTCTCTCTCTGTCACCCAGGCTGGAGCGCAGTGGTATGATCTCGGCTCACTGCAACCTATGCCTCCTGGGTTCAAGCGATTCTCATGCCTCAGTCTCCCCAGTAGCTTGGGCTACAGGCATCTACCACCATACTCGACTAATTTTTGTATTTTTAATAGAGACGGGGTTGCGCTATGTTGGCCAGGCAGGTCTTAAACTGACCTCGGGTCATCTGCCTAGCTCGGTCTCCGAAAGTGCTGGGATTATAGGCGTGAGCCACTGTGCCTGGCCTCATTTCTTGTGAAGGCAGAGAAATACTCCATTGTATGGAGAGAGCACATTTTATTTATTTATTCATCAGCTGATGGACATTTGGGTTGTTTGCACTTTTTGACTCTTGTGAAAAATGTTTCTTTGAAGATTTTTGTACTTTATTTTTTAAAATGTTTTATTTTTTTTATTGAGACAGAGTCTGACTCTGTCGCCCAGGCTGGAGTGCAGTGATGCAATCATGGCTCACGGCAGCCTCTGCCTCCTGGGTTCAAGCAATTCTCCTGCTTGAGCCTCCAAAGTAGCTGGGACAACAGTCATGTACCACAACACCTGGCTATTTTTAGTAGAGACTGGGTTTCACTATGTTGGCCAGACTTATCTCGAACTCTTGGCCTTAGATGATCTACCCACGTCAGCCTCCCAAAGTGTTGGGATTGAGATGTGAGCCACTGTGCCTGGCAAACTTTTGTCCTCTTTAAAATGGATGTGTTCTTACTTGATTATACATTAGTGGAATTGCTGGATCATATGGTAATTGTATGTTTAAACTTTTGAGGAACTACCCAACTGCTTTCTTCATTTCTTCCTCACTTAAATAACGTGTGTGTGTGTGTGTATGTGTGTTTTGAGATAGAGTCTCACTCTGTTGCCCAGGCTATAGTGCCGCGAGCTCTGCTCACTGCAGCCTGTGCCTCCGTTCAAGCCATTCTCCTCCCTCAGCCTCCCAAGTAGCTGGGATTACAGGCGCCCACCACCATGCGGCTAATTTTATATTTTTAGTAGAGATGGGGTTTCACCATGTTGGCCAGGCTGGTCTTGAATGCCTATCCTCCGTTGATCCACCTACCTCGGACTCCCAGAGTGCTGGGATTACAGGCGTGAGCCACCGTACCCGGTTGTATGTGTGTGTGTTTTTTGAGACAGAGTCTTGCTCTGTCTCCCCAGCTGGAATGCCAGTGGTGTGATCTTGGCTTACTGTGTCTGCCTCCCGGGTTCAAGTGATTCTTGTGCCTCAGCCTCCTGAGTAGCTGGAATTACAGGCATGTGCCACTACACCTGGCTAATTTAAAAAATATTTTTAGTAGAGAAGGGGTTTTGCCATGTTGGCTAGGCTGGTCTTGAACTCCCAACCTGAGGAGATCGGCCCTCCTCAGCCTCCCAGACTGCTGGGATTACAGGTGTGAGCCATAGCACCCAGCCAATAACTAGTATTTTTAATTGTTAAAAAACCACGTAAAACTTACCACCTTTTTTTAAAGTGTAGATTAGTGCAAATTATATTCACACTGTATGTAAGAGATCTCTAGAACGTTTTCATCTTGCAAAACTAAAACTCCATACCCATTAAACAACAGCTCCCCACTTCATGCAGTATTTGTCTTTTCGTGACTGGCTTATTTCACTTAGCATAATGTCCTCCAGGATCTCCATGTTGTAGCATGTGACAGGATTTTCTTTTTTTTTTTTTGAGACGTAGTTTTGCTCTGTCGCACAGGCTGGAGTGAAGTGGCGCTGTCTTGGTTCGCTGTAACCTCCACTCCCCGGGTTCAAGTAATTCTTCTGCCTCAGCCTCCTGAGTAGCTGGGATTATAGGTGCCTGCCACCACGCCTGGCTAATTTTTGTATTTTTAAAAAATTTTTTTTTCCTTTGTTTCAACAGTTCTCTGGTAGGTCATAAATTTTGTGTTTTTAGTAGAGATGGGGTTTTGCCATGTTAGCAAGGCTGGTCTGGAAATCCTTACTTCAGGTGACCCACTTGCCTCGGCTTCCCAAAGTGCTGGGATTACAGGCATGAGTCACCATGCCTGGCCTGATTTTCTTCCTTTTTAAGGCTGGGTTATATTTCATGCATATAGATATATTATGTTTGTCCGTTTATCTGTAGCTAGTCATTTAGGTTGCTTCCACCTCTTTGCTATTGTGAATAATGCTGCTATGAACTTCAGTGGGCAGGTATCTCTCTTCGAGATTATGCTTTCAATTATTTGGATATATACCCAGAAATGAGACTACTGTGTCATATGGTAATTCTGTGTTTAATATTTTGAGGAACCTCTATACTGTTTTCAACAGTGGCTACATCATTTTACATTCCCATTAAGGGGTTCCAGTTTCTTCACATACTCACCAACAATTGCTACGTTTTTTATAGTAGCTGTCATTTTTTTTTTTTTTTTTTTTTTTTTTTTTAGACATATACATAGAAACGGATCCACGTTATGCAGTGCCCGCTGAAGTGTGGTGGTGTGATCTCTGCTCGCTGCAACCTCTGCTTCCCAGATTCAAGCGATTATCCTGCCTCAGCCTCCTGAGTGGCTGGGATTACAGGTGTGTACCACCATGCCTGGGTAATTTTTGTCTTTTTAATAGAGACTGGGTTTCACTGTGTTGGCCAGGCTGGCCTTGAACTCCTGACCTCAAGTGATTTCCTTGCCTTGGTCTCCCATGTGCTGGGATTACAAGAGGTAGCCACCGCTCCCAACCTATAGTAGGTGTCTTAATGGGTGTGAGGTTACATCTCACTGTGATTTTGATTTGCATTTCTTGGATAATTAGTGATGTTGAGCCTCATTTCCTATGCTTTTTGGCCATTTGTATGTCATCTTTTGAGAAATGTCTACTTAAGTCCTTTAACCATATTTGTGGGGGATTATTTCATTTTTTGATTTTGCTCAGTTGTAAGAATTATTTACATATTCTGGATAATAACGCCTTATGAAATATATGATTTGCAGATGTTTTCCCACATTCCATAGGTTGTCTTTTCTTGTGACCATTACTTACTTTGATGAATAGAGGTTTTAAAGTTTGATGTAGTCTCATATGTCTGCTTTTGCTTTCGTTGCTTGTGCTTTTAATGTCATTTCCATGAAATCATTGTCAAACACAAATGTCATGAGTCTTTTCTCCTCTGTTTTCTTCTAGGAATTGCATATTTTTTAGTTGATAGTTTATAAGTCTTACATATAGGTCTTCAGTCGACTTTGAGTTAATTTTTGTATGTGGTATAAGGTAAGGGTCCAACTTCATTCTTTTGTATGTTGATGTGCAGTTTTCCTAGCACCGTTATTTGAAGACTTGTCATCATAAGACAGGGTAAGAAAAAAGAAAAGATTCTCTTTTCCCCACTGAGTGGTTTTGGCACTCTTGTTAAAGATCATTTGACCATGTACATGAGAGTTTAGTTCTGGGATATTTATTTTACTCTGTTTGCCTGTGTGTCTGTGTTTATGCCAATGCTGCATGGTTTTAATTACCCTGATTACATACTGTTTTGTGATATGTTTTGAAATCAGGATTTGCGAGACCCCCAACTTTGCTCTTTTTCAAGATTGCTTTGGCTATTTGGGGTTTCTTAAGATTCCATATGGATTTTATGATGGATTGTTATTTCTGCAAAAAACCTTCTTCATTTTTTGTGTTCCATCTGCCACAGGACCGTTGTATATACTATATATTCCTGGTACACTTCTCTCCTGTGGTCAGTTGTCTCAACTCTTACTCATTTCTCAGAGCTCAGCTTAATCATCACTTCCCTAAGGAAACTGTTCCTCATCTTTCCCTCAGACAATGCCCGGTTCTCATGTTACTACGAACGTGTCCTTCATATTCTTTTTGTAGTTGACTTTACATTTGCATACTGTATTTGTTTGCTAACTTATTTAAATATGTAGCTTTCCTCTGTATAGTATGCTCCATGAAGGTAAGAACTGTGACTATTTTTGCTCATTGCTATATCCCTAATGCCTCACTGCCTGACATAATGTGTGCTCATTAAATGTTTGCTTAATGAATGAAATATGATTTCTATTTGCATTTCTAATCTTATTTCCCATTTATAATTACAGACTTGTAGAGCTTGACTGAGAGATCAAAGACTAAGTGATGTCCAGTCTTTTTTTTTTTTAAGACAGTCTTACTCTGTCACCCAGGCTGTGGCGCGATCTCAACTCACTGTAACCTCTACCTCCTGGGTTCAAGCGATATTCTTGCCCGAGTCTCCCGAGTAGCTGGGATTACAGGTATGTGCCACCACGCCTGGCTAATTTTTGTATGTTTAGTGGAGACAGGGTTTCACCATCTTGGCCAGGCTGATGTCGAACTCCTGACCTCAGGTGATTTGCCTGCCTCGGCCTCCCAAAGTATTGAGATTCCAGGTGTGAGCCACTGCCTCTGGCCACATGTTGTGTTTTATAATACATACTTTATATCTTTTTTTATTATGATTTTAGTTATTTAATATTCTGTGATATAGTTAATGAATTAACTCTAAAAGCTTCACTGTTTTCATAAACATTTACAGCGTTGACTTTCTTCAGCAATTTAATATTATATTTTCAAAGTACTTAATGTACTCCTAAAATATGTACTATTATATATCAATTAAAAAATATTCTGTATAATGAAGTGTTTATTAATCAAGTATTTTTTTCTTCTTCTTTTTTTTTTTTTTTTTTGAGATAGAGTCTTGCTCTGTCACCCAGGCTGGAGTGTAGTGGCTCACTGTAATTTCTACCTCCCAGGTTCAAATGATTCTTGTGTCTCAGCCTCCCGAGTAGCTGAGATTACAGATGTGCACCATGCCCAGCTAACTTTTGTATTTTTATTAGAGATGGGGTTTCAACGTGTTGACCAGGCTGGTCTCAAACTCCTGGCCTCGTTTGATCCTCCTGCTTCGGCCTTCCAAAGTGATGGTATTATAAGTGTGATCCACTATGCCCAGTAATTTTTAAGTCCTTTTGATAACTTTTTGTCTAGGTATTTTTTAAATTCTTGTTTCAAATTTTGTTTTTAAACAGCTTTATTGAGGTGCAAGTACTTTTAATGTTATTATTTTTATGAGTTTATTGCAACTTTAAGGGGTACCAGATATTCAGCAATGATAATAGTGTCTCATTTAAGTCCTTATTGCACAAAGATGGAGCTAATCTTATCACTTTACATGGGTCAGAATTTGAATTTTTAAAAAAATGTTTAAAAAATTTTACTTTTAGTGTAGACATTTGTGTTTTGTTAGGATATCTGTGTGCAGAAATAATTAAGTCAGAGCCTTGAATTGCTGATCCATGATTTCACTGATTTATTGCAGGTTTATGGAGTTGTTAATAGTTGTAAGTTGTTTTTCTTTGCCTTTTAACCATAATAATGACAGCAAAAACTAGAGTGGTAAGTTCCAGGAACTGTTTTAAGTGCTGTGTAAGCATGACTTTATTATACACATTTGGTTATTAGTCAGGATTCTCCAGAGAAACAGAACCAATTGGATACATACAGGAAATGATTTGTCGTAAGGAATTGGCTCATGGGTTTATGTAGCTTCACAAGACCCAAGATCTGCAGTCAGCAAGTTGGAGACCCAGGAGACCTGGTGGTGTAAGTTCCAGTCTGAAGCCTGGTAGGTTCAAGACTCAGGAAGAGCCACTATTCAATTCTGAAGGCAGGAAAATGCAGAAGTTATTCCTTAGTCAAGGGAAGGGAAAGGGCAGCCTTTTTGTTCTACTCAGGCCTTACACTTACTGAATGAGGCCCACCCACATTATGGAGGGCAATCTGCTTTACTCAGTCTTCTGATTCAAATGTTAATCTCGTCTAGAAACACCTTGGCAGACACATCTAGAATAATGCTTGGCCAAATACCTGTGCATGCTGTGGCCTAGTCAAGTTGATAGATAAAATTAACTGTCACACTTATGTCCCAGAATCATGTGAAGATTAATGAACAAATCTAAAGTGCCTATAGGTCAGTCAGGAATGACAGACTCTACTATGAATAATGGTAGTTTGCTACCATTCTAGCCCAAGCTACTAGATGGTCTATAAGGCTCAGGGAATCCTAGAACTTACCTTAGAGGCCATTTAGGAGTCCAACATCTTTATTATAGCCGGGAAAATGGACAGAGAATGGGTAAGTTTCCAAGATTATTCAGTGAATTGGGATTTCAGAAATATGGAATTTTAGGGTCAGTTCTATTGCCGTTGTTCTCAGTTTCCTCATCTGTGAACTGCAAGGGCTCCTGGGATGATTTATATCTAAGTTATCTTCCAGCTTTATAATTCTGTACTATATGTGTAGGCTTCAGAGTCTAGGAGTGAGCAATCTTTTGACTTCTTACTGTTGAGTTTTTATCTGCTTAACTCTTTGGGTCTCCATCTCTTGATTGCACATTTGACGGTACTCTGCCCCAAATTTCAGTTTCACTTTTAATAGTCATAAGTTTGAACTGAATTTTATATACTTTGAATGTAACAGGGACAAATTTTAGGAAGTACTGTTTATAGGTTTTTAATAGTGGTTATACTGTTTAGTTTTACACTGATCTGAATGATTGAGGATCAAATGTAGACCCATGCCCTGGTTAGTTCTATGCTCTAGAATTAATTAAACTCAAATCTAATTATATTAATCTCTTAGCTAAAAGCACTAATGGAGGAGAGGATTTTTGTTGATGCTGGAATGTTATGGGCAAGCTTCCTGGGAATCAGCACCACTGCCTTTGCCAGTGGTCACCTGCCATTATTTTTCAAAAGCACTCTTGCTCATCTCTACTCAAGAATACAATTAATTAGTTGCAGAATGTTAGATAGAGTAGCAGCCTTTGGGTAGGCTGAGTGACAGCTGCTAGGAGATGATAGGAGGCAATAAGTAGACAATTCATGTGTATATACTTGAGAACAAGTAGTAATTTGGTCAAGCTGAATTGAATGTCATGTTTATTATAGCCAATGATTCAATCTAAGGCTGAGAGCCCTAGCAAGGTAGCAGTTTCAGAAAATTGAATCTGTAAATAAAATCTATTTTAAAAGTTATAATCATTTGTTAGGTTAGACCCTAGACCTCAATGAAAAGTATCTGGAGAACATATATCCCTGTTTTGAAATTTCAGGCAGTGCAATTAAAATATTCCTGTAGAAATTCAGACATATTACTTATTGAAAATACTAATGAAGGCAGTGCAATCAAAATAAAATCATATGCAATCAAATCAGAAGACTTATTAATGGATTTATAGAATCCATGTTTGAAATTAATGATTTTAAATAGTCATGAAATTGATGTTGCATTAACAAGTATCTGTTTAGTTCCTAATACGTACCTCACATTGTGGAAGTTTTTTGAGGTATGGGGATGGGAAGTTCTTTGTTATAGTGCTTCCACTAATGAGCAGCATAACCTTGGAAAAATCACTTCCTTTTAAAAGAAACTGTCATTTAAAATTATAATATTCAGTGCATATAAAATAGATGTAAAATATGTGCATAATAATAAAGCCCTGCATACCCACTACCTAACTTGAGAATTATAACATTAGCAATAAATTCTACCTATGTACTACTTCCCTATCTCGTCTCCTTGCCTTCCCACCACCCTGTAACCATTAGCCTTATTTTTGTTATGATCATTCTATTTTAAAATATAGTTATAACATGTATGTATACAAACTTAGGTATTTAGCTTTCTTATTTTGAGCTTTATGAAAATGGTTTATATATTGTTTTTTACTCAGTATTATATTGCTAAGATTTTTATTTATTTATTTTTTGGACAGAGTCTTACTCGGTCTCCCAGGCTGGAGTACAGTGGTGTAATCTTGGCTTACTGCAACTTTTGCCTCCTGGGTTCAAGCGATTCTCCTGCCTCAGCCTCCCAAGTAGCTGAGACTACAGGCATGTGCCACCATGCTTGGCTAATTTTTGTATTTTAGTGGAGATGGACTCTCGCCATGTTGGCCAGGCTGGTCTTGTACCCTGGCCTCAAGTGATCCGCCCCACCTCAGCCTCTCAAAGTGCTGAGATTATTACACAGGCGTGAGCCACCGTGCCCAGCCTGCTAAGATTGTTTTTAAGGTTTTATGTAGGTATAATTCATTCATTGTCACTGCTGAATAATATTTCACTTTGGGAGTTTACCAGAATTTATCCATTCTCCTGTCGATGGGCCTTTAGGTTGTTCTCAGGTTTTTTATTTTCCTGGTATGATCAGTGCTGCTAAGAACAATATGTATCTTTTGGTGTATATGTATTTATTAAAGGATCTTTACCTTGTGCAGTGTGTATGTGTGTGTAGGATATGCATATACATAGAAACATACAAAAAAGTGTATACATAGGAAATCTCACATATGTAATCATAGGTCTTAGAATGTGCAGCTTTACAAAAGGAGGTAAAATTGTTACCCAGAGTAGTTGTACCAATGTGCATTCTCACTAGCAATGTATGAGTTTCCATCGATTCATGTTTTCTCAACACTTGCTATTGTTTGACTTCTTTCTTTTTGCCAATCTATTGTGTGTGAAATTTTATTTCATGATGATCTTAATTTGCATTTCTCTGATTACTAATGAAGTTAAACATCTTTGCTTATGTTTATGGGCCATTTATGTTTCTCTCCTGATACATTTGTTCGTTTCCTTTGACTATTTTCTATTGGATTATCTTTCTCACACTGACTTTAAGAGTCCCTTTCATCTTCAAAACACTAAAGCTTTGTGGTTATCTTTGTTGCAGATATCTTCTAAGATACTTTGCTTTCTCCTTTTAATATTTTTTGGTACCTTTTGATAAACAAGTTCTTAATTTCAATGTAGTTAAATTTTTCTGTCTTTTTCTTTATGGCTAGTGCTTTATATATCTTGTTTAAGCAATCCTTCCCTATGACAAAGTTGGGAAGCTAGTCTCCTGTTTCTTTTTTCTAAAACTTTTAACATTTTGCAAATTATTTTTTGAGCCTCACTTTTCAGGTCTTTAGAATGCATATGTGGAACTAGATGTTCCCTAACAAACGTTCTGTTGTCTTACTCCTTGACAATATGACCTGAAGTAAATTTCAGATATGTGACTGTGTTTTCAAAGTATGCAGTATTCTTTTTTTTTTTTTTCCCCACAGTTTCGCTCTGTTCCCAGGCTGGAGTACAGTGGCGCAATCTCAACTCACTGCAACTCCCACCTCCCGAGTTCAAGCAATTCTCCTGCCTCAGCTTCCCGAGTAGCTGGGATTACAGGCACTTGCCACCATGCCCAGCTAATTTTTTTTTTTTTTTTTTTTTTTTAGTGGAGACGGAATTTCACCAGGCTGGTCTTGAACTCCTTATCTCAGGTAATTCGCCTGCCTCAGCCTCCCAAAGTGCTGGGATTACAGGCGTGAGCCATTGCGCCCAGCCTGGTTTTTTTTTTTTTTTTTTTAATTGTGTATATGTAACATTAGGCAAAATTACTTAAAGTGAATAAATTTTTATTCAAGGAATTCCATGTCGTGATTTCTTCACTGTCCATCAAGGTCACTTTAGATCCTCTGAAGAGCTGGAGTCAAAAGATTTATCTTCAAGTTAGCCCTTTTTAATGAAACTGAGGCTTATTTTAATCCAATCATCCCGTCAGCCCATAATACTTTCATTTTGGCTTCTGTCATCTTCTTTTAATATGGATATACTGATGAAGACTTCAAAATTTACCAAGAGTATTTAGGATCTAATTTCTTCAACCAATTTACTTTAGGGTCATTTTTACTATAGGTGGTAGATCTGCCTGGTTCTCAATTTGGCACTGTCTCTTAACATGAATGAGTTCAAATCATATTCATTCCTAAGGGATCACACTCAAGAATAGTACAGATGTGTGGAATATGCCAATACCTAAGGTAAAAAAGTAGATGATTAGATCTTTCATATGTTTAATAACTGTCTTTTTCAAACTTTTAGCAACTGTCTTGTAGTTCTTTCCCACAGATCTAACAACAATCCTGTGAGTAAAGTAAAACCACAGAGTTACTCTGTGAGGCATTTCTGACAACGTGCAGGCTACAGGAATGCAGTGTTCTTTTAGTAACCTTTCCCTCTATGAAGTTTCATATTTACTCCTACTTCTCTTTCTCTCATTTCCCCAGTGTCTTCCTGTTTCCTTCAGAAAAGCAACCAGCTGAATTCTGTAGTATCCTGGAGTTTCTGTGTTGAAACAACATTTTTGACGTAAAATTTTATTGAGATGTTTATGGATACATAATGCAGTTGTAAGAAAAAATGCAGAGAGATCCCACGTACTCTACCCAGTTTCTCCCCAATGGTAACATCTTGTAAAATTGCACTATAATGTCACAACCAAGATACTGATGTTCATGCCATCCACCAGTATTTTTCAGATTTTCCATATTTTGTATTCCTTTGTGTGTGTGTGTGTGTGTGTGTGTGTGTGTGTGTGCGTGCATGGGGGTGTGTGTGTATGGTTTAGTTCTATGCAGTTTTATCCCATGTGTAAGTTCGTGTATCCACTGTCACATCACAGACCAGATACAGAAGGAAAGAAACATTATTTAAAAACAGTGTGGTTTAGGCCGGGTGCAGTGGCTCACGCCTATAATCCCAGTACTTTGGGAGGCCAAGGTGGGTAGATCACCTGAGGTCAGGAATTCAAGACCAGCCTGGCCAACATGATGAAGTACCGTCTCTACTAAAAATACAAAAAAGTTAGCCGGGCATGGTGGCAGGCGCCTATAATCCCAGCTACTTGGGAGGCTGAGGCAGGAGAATTGCTTGAACCTGGGAGGTGGAGGTTGCAGTGAGCCAAGATCATGCCACTGCACTCCAGCCTGGGCAACAAGAGCGAAACTCTGTGCTCCCCCACAAAAGAAAAACAAAAAACAAAACCAGTGTGGTTTAAAGTCTCTGTTACTGAGTACCCCCAGATTGTTCCAACTGCCCAGTTTGGCTGGTGCCCACACAGTTTTAGAGAGCAATCTCAGGTTACATAATTTAGAAGCAAGTTGATTAACTGAAACTTTGACCTAAGAAAGCAGAGGAGCTTTAGTCCTGGGTCTGAAGTCCTGGGAGGCCAGTTGGCATGGTCCTAAAGTATAATAATCATTTATTTAAAATTATATGTCCATGTGAGCTTGCATTGGAAACAGCCTAGTAAAAGCTACTTAGTCCATCATACCAATAGGAGTCATTAAAATTCTACCTGCTTATTAGCAACTAAAAACTAGTAGTGGAAAGAGGGAATAATAATCCTTCTAAGAAGACAATAAAAAACCTGCCAGGTTGTGCATTGGTTTACAGTCCCATAAATACAAACTAACATTATTGTCAGGAAGGTAGTCAAGGACATTTGAATACTGTATTTATAGAGAACTACATATGCTTTTAGTAACTAATACCCATCCTAACATACTTAAACACTCAACATCTTTAGTGAAATTAATTTACTCTTTTATTGCCTATTTATAACCAGCTAGACACTATATGCTAGACAATGGGGACCAAGTGGTGAATAAAAACAAAAGTGGTTCATGTCCTTATGGACCTTATAATCCAATTTATAATGGAAACCCAACAATTTTTTTTAATTACTCATTTTCATAAGTGTTATGAATAAAATTAATAGAATACAGAGCTAGCAGAAATAGGATATGTTTTGTTAGGGTAGCAGGATGTTCTGTCTGAGAAGACGACAGTTAAGCAGATAACTGAAGGAATGAAGACTTACTTCTACAAAGGGGTTTGGGAGTAGATACTGGAACCAGCTTGCTCAAAGACCCAGAGTTGGGCAAGAGTCAGGCCCATTGGAGAAACTTAAAGGAGGCTAGTGGTGCTGAAATGCACACTCAGTAGAACCAGGGGAAGACGGCAGTGAATGGGATATAGGAACTTACGGGGAGCATTTGGATTTTGTAATCTAACTTTGGTATCCTATCATGTGCCAGGCAATGTTCTACTTGTTGGGGATGCACTGATGAACAAAACAGATGGAAATCTCTGACCTTTTGGGCCTTACATTCTAATGTAGGACGGTGTTGTTAGGGTACAGGTAACAAAAGCTCCAAAATACAGTGGTCAAAAAATTATAGACATTTGGTTCTCTGGCATGTAACAACCCAGAGAAGGTAAGCAGCCTCTTTTCTATGAGGCCATCCAGCATTCCAGGCTGCATGGGTCAATTCTGTCTTCCACAGCATTTGGTTTTCAAATTCCAGCCAACATGAAGGAAAGGGAGTCCAGGACAAGCTTCTTTGGGAAGGTGACCAGGAACTTTCACATATCACTTTTGTGCACATGCCACTGGAGAAATCTTAGTCATGTGGCCCTCCCTAGCCATAAGGGAGACAAGGAAATGTAGTTTCTGGATGGAAAGCCAGGTGTTCAGGGAGAAAGGAAGAACAGATTTGGGAGGACAACCCCAGTGGACAGGGAGACAGTCAGTAAACATATTTGTAATATCTCTTATGGTAGTGATGAGTGATAAATGGAAAATAAAGCAGAGAATGATGACAGAAAGTGCCAGGGGTGAGGGTTGCAGTTTTTCAAAGGGTGATGAAGGCCTTACTCAGAAGGTGTCATTTGAATAAATCCCCAGATGAAGTTTTGTGAGCAAGAAATACCCTTTTGGGTTGTTGGGAAGCCTATAAGAATGCATGGCTGGTTTTAACATGCTTGAATCTTGGACCTACTCAGACCCCATCAGAAAGTGTTTAGTTAGTGTGGAAAGGCACCGTTATGCCACAGTTTCACCTACTGCAAACAATATAAGGCCTTAATGAATGTTAAATTAATGAGTTATAATGCTAGGGCCTGGACTGAGGTATCTGTCTGAGAGATTCTCTCTTGGCTTTTTTTTTTTTTTTTTTCTTGGACACAGTGTCTTGCCCTGTCACCAAGCCTAGAGTACAGTGGTGCAACCACAGCCCACTGCAGCCTCAACCTCCTGTGCTCAAGCGATTCTCCCACCTCAGCCTTCCAGGTAGCTAGAACTACAGATTTATGATGCCCTGACCCCAGCTAATTTTTTTTTTGTAGAGATGGGGTGTCACTGTGTTGCCCAGGCTGGTCTTGAACTCCTGGGCTCCAGCAATCCTCCTGCCTCAACCTCCCAAAGTGCTGAGGCACTGTGCCCAGCCTTGTCTTGGCTTTTTCTTAGATGGAAAGCTTAGCTCCCAAAGAAGGGAGGGACTAAGATTCCTCTGCCACACACAGTTCAGAGTGTTGCACGTACTTGGACTATAGGGATATTTGTGTGTGGGGGAGGACATTTGGAGGGGAGGTAGGTTTTTGCTAAGGGTAGAAATTGTTTATGGTGTGAGTTTGCTGTAGAGCTCTAGTTAACTTCAGTTAGCCATTATCAGTGCAGTTTAAGGATGTGGTGATGTGAAAGAGTGGAAGTATTTTCATTTTTGCCCTTGATCTTCCAAATCTTGCTTAGTAGCCTTTCCAATTACAGCAGGCAGTATTTTCCAACGTTTTGCTATTTTCTTTAATTATATTTGAGTGCTGCTTTAAACATACTTTTACAAAATACATAAGTACTTTAAAAAACTTTTTCTGTGTCACATTTTAAAAACTTTTTCTGTATCACGTTTTTAAGGGTAACTCATTTGTTCAATGAGCTAAAAGAAAATAATTTTCTGCCCATTTTTTCTCTAATCTCCTTCCTACTTACAACATCCCTAGGTTGGGGTAAATAGATCGTCTTGGGGATTTCTTATTTTTGTAGTAAATTATGTTTCACTAGGGAACTTACAGTTTAAGAAGGTAGATAGGATACATTAATAATATAATGAAAATACAAGACAGAAAGTGATAAATGCCCTGAGAAGGTGAAAGTAAGATGCTCCTGTAGTTCAGAGACTATGGAATAAGATGAATAACCCTGTCAGTCTGCTTCCACAATTGTGAAAGGAGACATTAAAGCTAACTATGAGCTTAACATACAATACTCTCAAAAGGAATTTTCCATTCTTGGAAAAGGGAAACATTTGATCTGTCATCCTACTGGTTAAGTATTTTTGTAAGCCCCATCTTTTCCTAGGCACAGATAAAATCTATTTCTTTCCTTTCACACTATGCCGTAGGGAACAATTCAATTCAGATTGGAAAAAGCACTGCTAATCACTTCATAGCATTTTGTAGAGGCATGGAAAGTTAGCCTTGAATCTTTCTTCCTTTCTCTCACTTCATCTTACCCAGTTCATCACCCAGTTCCACAGACTGTGGTCTTCTGAATGTTTTTTAGATCCACTTTTGCTACTTTTGTTCCACCTCTGCAAAGCAGCTAGGCTGACTCTTTTTAAAACATAGATTAAGTCAGTTTCTAGTAAGAATCCCTATCCCTAGTAACTCCCTTCATACTTAGAGCACAATTCAAACTACTTACTCTGCCTGCTAGGCTCCGTATGCCTGCCTGCAACAATGTCTCTGGACTTCCCTGAGGCATCTAACCTCTTACTGTACTTTGTTCATAGTGTGTGTGATTTTCCCACTGTATGGAACTCTCTCCCCCAGGACCCCATTTCTGCTCCTCCTTCAGAACTAAGTTCAAGTGTCTCTTCCTTAAAAAAGCCTTCCCTGACCCAAGCTAATTTCAGACCACCCAGTCTTACAGGGCCTCATAGTACCTTGTACTTCTCTTATGCACCTCTTCCTGCAATTGTAATTAATGAATTATGGGACTAGTTATTAGCTCCCCTCTGCCTCTAGAACAACATCTGAAAAATAAAAAAGCATGTGTGTTTTAATTTACTCACTACTCTACCGAGTGCCAGTGTCTAGTCTAGTTCTGGGCATTGGAATAAATGCTCAAAAAATATTTGTTGCAAAAGAAAAAGAGCAAAAAATTCACAATTATGTAAATTTGGTTTTGAATTTTGTTTAGGTCCTTACATTTGATCATAGGTTTTTCAGTGTTGTTGGAGTGTTTACAAAAGAAAGCGAGTGCACCATATCACCTGGGAGCTGTTAGAAATGCAATTCACAGGCCTCTGATTCAGACCTGCTGCCTCAGAAACTCTGGGGGTAGGGCCTAGCAGTCTGTGTTCTAACAAACCCTCTAGGTGATGGTGATGCATAATAAAATTTGAGAACCAGTGTTCTATAAAAATATTGAGTGAAGGTTAACTTTGTCCTAGCTGAGGCTGCTATAACAGAATACCACAGACTGGCTGGCTCAAGCAACCCAGAAATTTATTTTTCAAAGTTCTAGAGCCTGGTAAGTCCAAGATGAAGGCTCTTGGCAGGTAAGATGTCTGGTGAGGACACTTTTCCTAGTTTGCAGGTGCTGTCTTCTGGTTGAGATCAGAGAGAGAGGGATAGCAAACTCTTTGGCCTTAAAATTTCTTTTTTTACACTTACTGGTTTATTGTAAAGGGTACTACAGAGGATACAGATGAAGAGATGCATAGGGTGAGGTATGGGAGAAGAGGCTCAGAGCTTCCAGGCCCGTCCTGGGGGTGCCACCCTCCAGGAACCTCCGCGTGTCAGCTATCCGGAAGCTCACTGAACCCTGACCCCTTGCATATTTATGGAAGCTTCATGACATCAGCATTCCTTCTCCCAGGGTATAGGGTGGGACCCTCTCATGGAAGGCTCTTAAGACCTACAATAAGAAAGGAGGGCAGGAAAAGGTCAGAGGGCTGCCCTGAGTCCTAACACACCCAACATTATGACAAAATACTGTAACAAGGGCTATGGGAGTTATGAACCAGGAACCGTGGATGAAAATCTATATATATCATCACACCACAGGCCACCCCCTGGTTTTTGACAATGGATTTTTTACATAAAAATATATACTGTGCACAATCATTAGTAATTAGTTCAGCCCATCATAGTATATGAATGTCTTCTAGGATGAGGCCACTCATGTTTGTGGGTTTCCTCTCAATCTTGTCAGCTTCCAAAAGCAGGAGTGGCCTTGGTAAATATATATAGCTTTACCTTTTCGGGCATCTGGGATTATTGAGCTTAGAGACAGTGTTATCCCTGGCTCTGAGATTCTTGAGTTGGTAACATAATATTTAATTTTCCTCAATAACCCATTTATTCATTAATTTCAGCTAGTATTTCTCTTTCTCTCCGTTAGTACTCTAACTTTTTCAACTTTGGAAGAGACATTAGAATTGCCTCTGTGCTGATCTAGATTGCAGTCTGCAGTACAAGTCTAGCAAGTACCTCCTCAGTCCACTCCCATTCAGACAGGGTACGGTTACAAAGGTGCAGAACTAGTGAGCTGTTTTTACCAGCAGGCAATATAGCTGCAGTCACTGTTAGCCCCAGTTTTGCTTGATGGATTGAAGGCACAACCCATCATGACCTTAGGAATTTTGACTTAAGGTTTAAAAACATAGTTTTAGTTTTTTGCTTAGAAATCATCCCTGTTGTTCTAGCACTTGTAGTTGCAGCCCTGGTCCTAGGGCCATTGCATCAGTCAGGGGAGAAAAAAGTAAATATTTTTTTTCCTGAGGTGATTTGAGGAAGAAAGAACAAACTGTAGTCATTATGCTAGTGTAGTCTTCCCTTGGCAGGAACTACATAGTCATACCAGTGTGAACCCCAAATATATGAGACAGGTCTCAGTTAATTTAGGAAGTTTATTTTGCCAAAGTTAAGGATGGCCCATAACAGCCTCAGGAGGTCCTGACGACATGTGTGCAAGGTGGTCTGGGTACAGCTTGGTTTTATACATTTTAGGGAGACCTGAGGCATCAATCAATATGTACCTTGGTTCACTTGAGAAAGGCAGGACAACTTGAAGCTGGGAGGGGGCTTTCAGGTCATAGGTAGATAAGAGACAAAAGATAGCATTCTTTTGAGTTTCTGGTTATCCTTTCCAAAGGAAGCAATCAAATACTCATTCATCTCAGTGAGCAGAGGGATGACTTTGAATAGAATGGGAGGCAGGTTTGCCCTAAGCAGTCCCCAGTTTGACTTTTCCCTTTAGCTAGTGATTTTGGGGTTCCAAGATTTATTTTTCTTTCACACCAGCATCCTCCCCACTTCCTCTTCCCCAGATAAACCAGAAAAACAGAGGAAAAAAAAATCTAGCAAAGATACTCTAGTCCCACTCATGTTAAATGTGAGCACACAGTCATGAAGGCGTGTAAGCCAGCCTTTCATGCTTTTATCTCCCGTTTTAGAGAGCCAAGGTTGTCTACAACTGTTTTAGACAACCAAGGTTGTCTACTTCTCTGTCAAACTGTTACTCTAAGGAGAATATCTCTCTGCCCATTGTTGGACTTTGTGGGCTGTACAGTGTGTTCCTTGGTCTGAAAAAATGATGGTCAGCTATCCAAATCCAGGTAAAATTTTCTGTGTTTTTTTTATGGTACTCTGAGCATTTTCGTCTTCCATTAGATAAGCAAAGCCCACTCCAGAGTCAGTGTCTATTCCTGTCAGGTCTCATTTTTAGCCTCCCCCAGGGCTACCAACATCAGTCTCAGTTGCCGGCTATGTTCAGGGCCTTCGCACCAGAGAATCTGCCCCACAGTCATCAATAATCTGTTTCTTTTGCTGAGAAACAGAACAGTTCTTTCTGGCATTTTGTGCCTGAGAGGGTGCAAAAGGAATATGTCTATATTCAGCCCATCTCTGTAGTGCTACAATACCCCCATATTCACTCATTTCATGGACCCAGGTGGCCACCTCAAGGGAGCACACAGGGATATCTGCTTGATGATTGCAGTCACCTTTTCTGATGGCACTGACTTACTCTCCTTTAATGCACCCCTCAAATCTCCATAGGGCCATGCTTCATGTGGGCATTCTTCTAGTAGGCCAGGTGTCCATGGCCCTCTTGCTGAGTATAGGGCCAGGCCATTGGTCACTGCCCATGAGTCAGTAAAAACCCAAACACAGGGGTTTGCAACATTGTTCAGTTCTTCCATCACTGTTAGAAAAACTGCATGCAATTCAGCCCACTGAGTGGATCTGTTTTTAACTTTCTTTGATCAAAGTAGCAGCCTTCCAAACAGGATGGTGTCCATTCACTTTGGAACTGTCTCGCTTTTTTAAAGGGCACTAACTCTTCTAGGCTTCACTGCCATGATCTAATCACCTCTCAAAGGCCCTACCTCCTAATACCATATTGAGGGTTAGGATTTCAACATTAAGAATTTGGGGTTGGGGGAACCCAAACATTCATAATACTTGATAAGTAAAATGTAAAGTGCAGAATTACACTTCCTTACCTAGTTACAAAATTAAGTCCATTGTTCCTGACCAACACTGGGTAATGAACTACTTTTTTTCCCCTCCCCATTTTATCAGTTGATGTCTTCAGATGTCAACTGGAATGTAAACAAGCTCTACTTGACCTTGACCAACTGGACTGTAAACAGGTCAACTCAAACTTGAACTTTAAAAAGTAAGAGTTCTACAACTTCTGCTTCCTGAATTCTAACTTTTGCATAGTGTTATATAAGTGCAGGAAATGATTGTAAAATTAATAATGCTTATGATTCTATAGTAACTGTTGGATGGTTTTAATTTTTTTCAAAAATGTTTATTGTAAAAGGACAAAACTTTTTTCTTCTAAAGCTTAGGCTGTAGTTTCTGATTTTGTATCTAAAGTATTGTGAAGCATTAGCAAGTTTTGAATGTGCATGTTCTTGGCTGTTCAGGCTCCAGGGTTGTGCTATACCATCAAGCTGTTATTGCTAATGAATTGACTGCATTGTTAAAAGAGGTCGCTCATCCCCGATTTTGCCACTGGCTCTTAATTTACCTCATGTTTAACTCAAGTACACTATTTTGAGAAAACCACTTCCATCTGATGACTATTAGATGATCCATATGAAATTAATTGCAGATTTCTTTCTTGTATAACAGGTGTCCAGGGCTCATTGATTGGCTTTCTGATATGTGGTTAGAAGCAGAGTTTGAATGGGGATTCTTTGAGATAACCAAGAAATATTTTTAAATGTTTTTAAAAACTTTATTTTAGAATCGTTTTAGATTTACAGAAAAGTTACAAAGATCGTATAGTTTCCATATACCCTGCACCCATTTCTCCTATTGTTAACATCTTGCACTAGTAATGTGTACATTTATCACAATTAATGAATCAATATTGATACATTATTTTAAATTAAAGTTTATACTTAGATTTTTTTTTCAATTTTTCTTTAACTTCATTTTCCTGTTCCAGGGTCCCTTCCAAGTAGCTGGCATTACAGGCGCCCACCACCATGCCTGGCTAATTTATTTTTTTGTTATTTTTTTTTTTTTTTAGTATAGACAGGGTTTTGCCATGTTGGCTAGGCTGGTTTTGAGCTCTTGACCTCAAGTGATCCACCCATCTTGGCCCTCCCAAAATGCTAAGATTACATGCTTGAGCCACTGCACCCGGCCCTGCATTACATTTAGTCATCATGTCTCCTTAGGCTCTTCTTGGCTGTGACAGTTTCTCAGACTTTCCTTCATTTTGATGATGTTGACAATTTTGAGGGATATCATCAGGTATTTTGTAGAATGTCCTTCATTTGGAATTTGTCTGATGTTCTCCTTGTGATTAGACTGGTGTTACTGAGTTTTGGAAGACAAGAGGTAAAGTGCGATTTCACATCATGTTATTGGCATGATTTAACCACTGTTAGTGTTGCTGTAACTCAGCTATCTAAAGTACTGGTTGCCACTACTACTTTAGATTTACTATTAATTTACTGTTAATTTACTATACTCTTTCTATACTGTACTCTATGGCAACAAGTCACTAAGAGTTGCAGAAGGTATTGTTATTTAAGTAGGAGACTCTAAACAGTATCATTTCATGCTGAGTGAGACTTTCTCCATTGTTTTTCAGTATCTCCTTTTAAGTTTTTACTTTAATTAGGAGACAAGTGTATGCAGTTGACGTGATTTAAATGTAGATTTAAATTGTGAGGGGATTTGACATTAAAACAGTATTTCAGTGAATATTCTGGAGCACTTAGTGGGAACCTAAGGTATTTGTGCAAATGCTCCTGTGTCTACCTGTTGCCCAAATCTACTCATCCCCATGTCTACTCATCCCCCAACTTTCAAGCCTTCTCTGTTTGCCTGTAGCTCCTGGAATCTGATTGCCTCGTAGCTAAAACCCTTATGAAAACATTTGGGTAGAGTGGCCCAGGATTTCTTTGCTTGGTAAGAACTCACTTGCTAAAATAGTTTTTATTAAAATATGTTTGTGCTTCACTACTGTGTTTCTTTTGCCAGAATAGATGCAGTCCTAAAGATTGCTTGTCTTCCTAATTCCTTTCTTAATACCTCATAGCAGTGACTGAGCTATTGATCTGAAGGGATAGTAATAGCCCTACACGTGCTTTTTGCAAGTTCTGATATCTGAAGAACCGAGAGCTTTGAAAAAGAACATTGCTTTACTGACGTAAATTCAAGCCTGCTTCAAACCAAATAATATACAGCATGTGTCACAAAGAAGGTTCATTCCTAGAAATCATCAGGTTCAAAAGGAGCAAAGGAAGAGGAAGAAGGAATTAAAGCAAGTGATAGTTCTTGCTCAAAGACTGATAACCAGGGTCAGTGCCTTGGGAACATTGTCTCTAGCAGCCCCATTCACTTTCTACCCACCCTAGTCCTAATTCATGTCCCTGGCTTCTTTTTTCTTTTGAGACAGGGATTTGCTCTGTTGTCCAGGCTGGGGTACACTGGCATCATCATAGCTCACTGCAGCCTTGACTTCCCTGGTTCAAAAGAGCCTCCCGCCTCAGCCTCCCAAGTAGTTGGGATTACAAGCATGTGCCACCGCACCTGGCTAAATGTCCCTGGCTTCTAACATGTACTTAAAGCACTTCTCAGAAAGACTGTCCCAGTAGGAAAGGTGCACAGAAAATAAACACTTTTTTTGCTGGGGGGAGACATAGTCTCACTCTGTCGCCCAGGCTAGAGTGCAGTGGCGCAATCTCAGCTCATTGCAACCTCCTCCTCCCAGGTTCAAGCGATTTTCTTGCCTCAGCTTCCTCAGTAGCTGAGATGAGAAGTGTGCGCCACCATGCCCAGCTAATTTTTGTATTTTTAGTGAAGACAGGGTTTCATCAGGCTGGTCTTGAACTCCTGGCCTCAAGCTGTCCACCCCCTTTGGCCTCACAAAGTGCTGGGATTACAGGCATGAGCCTCTGAGCTCAACCCAATTCACTTTTCACTGAAGTTGACCTTTAGTATGTTAGTAGTTTTGGATTCTAGTTTGACTTATCACTAGAAAAAATAGTGAACAACATATCTCACTGTGTTTAGATGCATCTGCCATAAAAGGCAAATAGACAAAAATAGGGTTTCTTTGCTGCAAAAATTTATTAATCTAAGTTCTGTCTAATGAGGTCTAGGGGAACTCCCTGAATTTGAGCGATATGCCAAAAAAGGGAGCTACAGGATATTTAGGTTTATTTATATTATTTTCCTCAGTGTCACTTTCTAATATCTCTTTTATATGTTTACCATGTGGAAGAATCTAGTACTCACTTTTAAAATTTATGTTTAACTTTTATTTGTAAACTTGCTTTAGAAATAGGTATTTTTTTTTTTCTGTCACCCAAGCTGTAGTGCAGTGGCGTGATCTCAGTCACTGCAACCTCCACCTTTTGGGTTCAACTGATTCTCCTGCCTCAGCCTCTCAAGTAGCTGGTATTACAGGTATATGCCAGCACACCTGGCTAATTTTTCTATTTGGTAGAGACAGGGTTTCACTCTGTTACCCAGGCTGTTCTTGAACTCCTGACCTCAAGTGATCCACCTGCCTCAGCCTCCCAAAGTGCTGGAATTACAGGTGTGAGCTACTGTACCTGGCCTAGAATAGCTTTAGATTTACAGGAAATTTGTGAAGATTCTTCAGACAATTCCTGTATATGCCCCACACCCAGTTTCCCTTATTATTGTTATTATTATTATTTTTGAGACAGTGTCTCACTCTCACTCAGGCTGGAGCGCAGTGGCCCAATCTTGGCTCATTGTAACCTCATCCTCCCAGGCTCAAGCAATTCTCCTACCTCAGCCTCCTTAGTAGCTGGGACCACAGTCATGTGCCACCACGCCCAGCTAATTTTTGTACTTTAGTAGAGATGGAATCTTGCCATGTTGCCCAGGCTGGTCTTGAACTCCTGGGCTCAAGTCATCTGCCCACCTTGGCCTCCCAAAGTGCTGGGATTTCAGTGTGAGCCACCACACCCAGCTCAGTTTCCCTTATTATTAACATCTTACATTAGAATGGTACATTTGTCATAATTAATAAGCCAATATGAATATATTCTTATTATTGGGAGGCTGACCGGGCCTTGAGGTGTCAGGAGTTCGAGAACAGCCTGGCCAACATGGTGAAAACCCTTTCTCTACTAAAATTAGAAAAAAATTAGCTGGGTGTGGTGGTGCGCCTGTAGTCCTAGCTGGGACTACTTGGGAGGCTGAGACTTGAGAATTGCTGAACCCAGTAGGCAGGGGTTCCAGTGAGCCGAGATCGTACCACTGCACTCCAGCCTGGGCAGACAGAGTGAGACTCTGTCTCAAGAAAGATAGGAAGAAAAAAAAACCATATATATATATATGTATATAATTAAAGTTCATACTTTATTAATATTTCCTTAGTTTTTCTCAAATGTCCTTTTGCTTTTTCAGGATCCATCTAGGACACCACATCATATTTAGTCATCATATTTATTTGGACTCCTCTTGGCTGTCACAGTTTTTCAGACTTTCCTTGTTTTTGGTGGAAACTTTCACAGTTTTGAGGCGTACTGGTCAGGTGTTTTGTAGAATGTCTTTCAGTTGGGATTTGTCTGGTGTTTTTCTCATGATTAGATGTCAGTTGCGGATTTTGGGGAGGAAGACCAGGGAGGTAAAGGGCCATTCTCATCATTATCATATCCATGGTACATAGTGTCAACAGACTTATCACATGGTACATAGTATCAACAGATTTATCACTGATGATGTTAACTTGGTCACCTGTCTGAAGTAGTGTTTGTTAGCTTTATACACTGTACAGTTATCTTTTTAAAAATAGATTTGTATTGATTTTTCTGTGATTCTGGAGAGGAGACTGGTTCATTTTATTTATTCATTCAGCAGAATTTATTGTGAGTTAAAGAAAATGTAGTTTTAGGTGAAAAAAATTTTTTTGAGATGGAATTTCTCTCTTTTTGCCCAGGTTGGAGTACAATGGGATGACCTTGGCTCACTGCAACCTCCGCCTCTTGGGTTCAAGTGATTCTCCTGCCTCAGCCTCCCAAGTAGCTGGGATTACAGGCACATGCCACCACAGCCAGCTAATTTTGTATTTTTAGTAGAGATGGGGTTTCACCATGTTGGCCAGGCTGGTCTCAAACTCCTGACCTCAGGTGATCTGCTTGCCTTGGCCTCCCAAAGTGCTGGGATTACAGGCATGAGCCAGCGTGCCCAGCCAGTTATTAGGTAAATTTAAAAATTTTTTCCTTAAAGGCCTACTTTTACTAATTAGAGAAATAAAACATACTTAAACAATAGCTTATACTTTATAGGTAACAAAAAGTTGGTCATGGTCTAGTTTCTGTTGTGCAGTGTTTATTTGTTTAGCTCTTCTAAATATATTGGGGTTTTCAACCAAATTTTGTTGGATTACACATGAATAACATTACATAATTAAAATCACATTCTTTAATGTTATACCAACTCAATTATTTATGATTCAGCAGTTATTAGACTTTCTCACCTCTTCAGTAGTTTTAGTTTTTAAAAATTTTTTTTGATACATAACAGATGTACATATTTTGATACATAATAGATGTGATATTTTGATACAGTCATAAAATGTGTAATCAAATCAGGGTAATTGGGATATCCATCACCTTAAACATTTATCTTTTTTTTTTTCTGGAAACATTTGGAATCTTCTAGCTATTTTGAAATATACAGTAGATTATTGTTAACTATATTCACCCTACTGATCTATCAAACATTAGGTTTTATTTCTTTTAAGTGTATGTTTGTACCTGTTAATCACCTTTTCTTCATCCTTCCTCCTCCCCAACCCTTCCCAGCCTCTGATAACTACCAGTCTATTCTCTATCTTCATGAGATCCATGTTTGTAGCTCTTACATATGGAGAACGTGCGCTATTTGTTTTCTTCACTTATTTCATAAGTAGCAGTGAAAAGTATGTCCCTAAATGAGACCCTTTCTATCCTCCGAGCTTTAATATAAATACAAAAGATTGTGTGATACTAGGGATAAAGTAACCTTCTACTTATTTACCTTCTTTCAAACGCTAGTCAAGGTAACAGATGAAGATCAGAAAGTACTAGGAAAAGAAGTCACCATCACATCTTGTGTTGAAATTTGTTAGGGAGTTTCCATATCAAGGAATGAGTATGTTATGCAGTAGATGAGCCTCTAGGATGAATTTGATTAGTTCTTCACAGCAGCAAAATCTCATAATCAAATAATGTTGCTTGAGGCCTTCTTTTGCTTTGGAGTTAGAAAATCCAAATTGTGTAAGCTCTAGTGGATATCCATTCTGTCATTTCAAGGATCATCTGTGTGAATGGAAAGAGCAGATTTTCTGTTGGGCTATATGTGAGCTCATTGGGAAGAGTTAAGAATTATGAGTAAATGCATTTTACTGGATTTAACTTCCTAATGACAGGCATCTCTACCAGATTTGGTGATACTGTAAACATGGAAGAAACACAGGCATCTGGGTTTCTTTGCTGGCTCTGCCAATAGTTGTGTAATTTTTTTGTGTGTGTGGTTATGTACCTTTCTCATTGGTCCTCAGATTTTTATCTGTACAGTGTGGGTGAATAGGCCAGAGCATTGCTTAAACTCCTTAAGACCGCCTAAATCTGTGGTTCAGAACGGGAAATAAGAGTAGCAATATTGACTGTCTTCCCAATTACCTGTTATGCTTATGATAAGTGCATTAGGTAAAAATGTAAGGGGAATCTGCACAAAACATTTCATATATAGTTGGGGACATGGTCTTAACCTGGTGTCATGTCAAATTCTTTTTTGTAGATATGATTACAAATATGAGAATGAATAAAATATATGAAATATGAACACGAATAGATGTCTAGGTAATAACTATGGGCTATAGAGCTTTTTAAGATATGTATTTTTGGCCAGGCGCACACCTGTAATCCTAGCACTTTGGGAGGCTGAGGCCAGTGGATCACTTGAGGTCAGGAGTTCAAGACCAGCCTGGCCAACATGGTGAAACCCCGTCTATAGTTAAAAAAACAAAAAACAAAAAAAAACCCCAAAAAACAAAAATTACTTGGATGTAGTGGCATGCTACTGTAGTCCCAGCTACTCGAGGGGCTGAGGCACGAGAATCGCTTGAGCCTGGGAGGCAGAGGTTGCAGCAAGCTGAGATTGCCCCACTGCCCTCTAGCCTGGGCGACAAAGCAAGACTCTGTCTCAAAACAAAAACAAACGAAAGGATATACATTCCTAAAAGTAGTTGTGGGTGGAGTAAATGTATAGAGACAAGATCTCTGTACACTGGATTCCACATTCCTCTTCCCTGGTTCTTTCTGTGTGACAGACTCTTTTTCTCTTTCACTGTTTTTTTTTTTTTTTCTTTTTTGAGACGGAGTCTCACTCTGTTGTCGAGGCTGGAGTGCAGTGGTGCCATCTTGGCTCACAACAACCTCCGACTCCTGGATTCAATCTATTCTTCTACCTCAGCCTCCTGAGTAGCTGGGTTTACAGGCACCTACCACCACACCCGGCTAATTTTTGTATTTTTAGTAGAGACGAGGTTTCGCCATTTGGCCAGGCTGGTCTCGAACTCCTGACCTTGTGATCCGCCCACCTCAGCCTCCCAAAGTGCTCGGATTACAGGCGTGAGCTACTACGCCCGGCCTTCACTGGTATTTTTTGAGCACCTCTTTTGAACTTAGAGGCATGCCTCATACTCTGATGTTGCGGGGACTGTGAGGGCCTATTGGCTTCTATGTCTACATTGCTTTCCAGTGGACAGAGCTGGGTCAGGTCACCCATGACTGAGGCTTTGAGCCAAAATTCTCTCTAACTCAAGACAGGCTTGAGTTAGAGAGAATTTTGGGAACCTCAGGCTGCTAGCTCAGCAGTTCAGCATGCTTGCTAGTATCATTCTGACTTTGTGTGGTCATGTTTTTGTAAGATTGCTGTTGCCTAGCTCCTTGTGATTAAGACTGGCCCTTGTATTTCTGTGCCAGAAAGTTGTCCTTACTCTGTTTATCCCCTGTGAAGTCCTTTTATGGGTACAATGGTTAGCACCCCAATTCCTCCAAAGGTAGGAACATGTTTTCTTTTAGCTAAGCCTCTAGGGAACTTAGGCTCTGCCCAGACCCATACCTGTGGTTGGATCTTTGCTTCCCAATCCTGATGTTATTGGTGCTTACCCACTAATTGCCTTTTTACCATATTTCCCTGATGTTATATTCTGCCTGCTTTCACCTTGCTGAGTATCCTGATGCTCACTGCTCACCTGTCTGGACGTTTGGTTGTTGCTGCACTGTCTTTTTCTAATAATGTGCTCTTGTCACTTGGGTTTCCTCCTAGGCCTTGCTTCTGGGTCCACCTCCAAGCACCTGACATTCTGTCATCCTTTGATCTGTCATGCTGCCTGCCTTCAATAGCTTAATTATGAAAATCAGTTGTTTTCTTTCTCTGGAACTATTATTTAAAAAATCTATTACTAGGCCAGGCATGGTAGCTCATACCTGTAATCCCAGCACTTTGGGAGGCTGACATGGGCGGATCACATGAGGTCAGGAATTGAAGACCAGCCTGGCCAACAAGGTGTGGAATCCCGTCTCCACTAAAAATAGAAAAATTAGCTGGGTGTGGTGGCGTGTGCCTATAATCCCAGCTACTTGGGAGGCTGAGGTATGAGAATCGCTTGAACCTGGGAGGTGGACATTACAGCATGCTGAGGTTATACCACTGCACTCCCGCCTGGGCAACAGAATGAGACCCTGTCTTAAAAAAAATTATCAGGGGCAAGGGAGAACTAGAATCATGAAATCTTCATATACAAAAAGACTCTCAGAAGCATATACTTCAACTCTCCATCAGACGGATAGTATGGTAACTCCCAAGACAACCCATCAATCATATTTTGCAGTACCTCTCAATTGGTTTCTTGGGCCAAAACCATTAATGCATTTGTTTGTTTATTCACTCATTTCTTAATGTCTGCACAGTTACTAAACATCTACCTTTAGCTAGGCAATAGGGATATAAGTATGTGAGCATGCATGTTTGTGTGAGTGAGAGAACATTCTAGTTCCTAAGAAGCTGGTAGTCCAGTTGGGGTAGAGAATAAACAATCATAATGGCTAGCTAGAGATACACATTGGGCAGGAGAAATGGGTCATTTTTTCTGCATGACTGAAGGGTGGTTCATGGAGGGCTTTCTGCCATTCCAGTTAACACCAACTTGCTATTTTTAATTTAACTTTTAAGTTCAGGGGTACATGTGTAGGTTTGTTATATAGTTAAACTTAAGTCATGGGGGCTTGTTGTACAGATTATTTCGTCACTCAGGTATTAAACTAGTACCCATTAGTTAACACCAACTTTCTAGTCCATCACCAGCTTTTCAGCGAAAATACAGGAAACTTCCCATCTTCCTTCTTTTTTTTTTGGCCGATCCCTGACTTGCTTTTGGAATCATCTTTCATTATGCAAATCTTGATTTGTTCCTCCCCTGTTCGTAGCCTCCTCATTTTCTACGCCACACCCCACAAGGATATCTAACTCCTTGGGACAACTCATGAAGCCTTCAGCCTTTCTGATTCATGCCTACCTCTCCAGTCTTATTACGTACTATTTTCCATTAGGTTCTCAGTACCCTAGAACTTCATGCAGTTTCCTGTCTACCTGTACTTCTATTACATGTGCTATTCCTACTGCCTGGTCACCATTTTTGATTTCCTGCTGAACTCCGGGGCACTGAGAACTTGACAGAAAATGGTATATGGGGAAAAATCACAAGTCTAATTTTCCTCTTCTGTTAAGGTGTACTCCAGCCTGTTGGACGCTGTTGCACTTTATACATCCCCACCAGAAGATTGTAAACTACTTCAGTCCAGGTTATCTTTATGTTTTCAGTTTAACACAGAGCCTGGCCCAGAGTAGGCAGTCAATAAATATTTATTGGATGAATAGATGAAGGAATGAGTGAATAAACGCAATTTCTATAGTCTGTTTTTTAGTTTAGTTCTTCCTTGGGGCTCTGATAATGGTACTTAAATGAATCCTACCACTGTTTTGTTTCATTTAGAGATGGGGTCTGACACTGTCACCCAGGCTGAAGTACAGTGGCATTTTCATAGCTCACTGAAGCTTTGAACTTTTGGGCTCAAGCAATCCTTCCATCTCAGCCTCCCAAGTAACTGGAACCACAGGCATGTTCCACCATGCCTGACTATTCTTTTTTTATTTATTTTTTCATTTTTTTGTAGAGACAAGATCTTGCTTTGTTACCTAGGCTGGTCTCAAACTCCTGACTTCAAGGAATCCTCCTGCCTCTGCCTTCCAAAGTGTTGGGATTACAGGTGTGAGCCACCACACAAAACTACACTGTTTTGACCATAGCTCCTTGCAAAGCCAGAACCATGCACACTGGCTTATCCATTGCTGGGTAAGCTACCTGCCTGCCCAGAGAGAAAAGCCTTTTAGGGGTTTTAGAAAACTCTTGACCTTCTCGCACCCTGTCATTTCTGCTGCCAAGATAAGCTTCTACTATGTCTTTTCAGAACTCTGATCAAGAGGGAGAAATTGCATAGAATAAAAATGTTTCAACCCTTCTCTTCTAAATCAGAGTGGCTGTGAAGTGAGGAGAATTAGTACTTGAATAGGTTCCTGTCTCATTAGGCAGTTCTTTGAATGAGTCATCTACAAACTCAAGCAATTTGTAAGGACAATTATGGCCATTTATTCTGTTGTCAGCCTGTTTTGAATAAATACCAAATGGGGTATTTTGGTTCTTAATTATGCGTTTCTCACCTTCTTTCCAGAGCCCCTTTTTACACAATTATATCAATTAACAGTGAAAGACACACAACTTGCATGTACTTTATCTGCCCTGAATATCTTCCTGTGCTTTTAATCATGGATCTCAAACTTACAGTTAGAAATCAGCCTTTTCAGTTCAAATTAGTTTTAGGTGTCTGCCTAAAATAGTTGGCTACTTCTGAGGTTACTTTTTTTTTTTTTTTTTTGAGATGAAGTCTCCCTTTGTTCCCCAGGCTAGAGTGCAGTGGCGTGATCTTGGCTCACTGCAACCTCTGTCTCCCAGGTTCAAGCTATTCTCCTGCCTCAGCCTCCCGAGTAGCTGGGATTACAGGTGCCTGCCACTGCACCTGGCTAATGTTTTTGTATTTTTACTAAAGACGAGGTTTTACCATGTTGGCCAGGCTGCTCTTGAACTCCTGACCTCCGAAAGTGCTGGGATTATAGGCGTGAGCCGCGGCGCCCGGCCCCTGGTTGTTATTTTTAAATACAACTTTTTTCTTGAGAATTATTGAGGCATGATTTACTTACAGTAAAATTCACCCTTTTTAGGTATGTAAAAATCAATGAAGTTTGACAAAATTATATAATTTTTAATCACCACTGAAATCAAAATAATAGAATTTTCTGTCACCTAAAAAGTTCCCTCATTCTCCTTTATAGTCAATCCCCTCCTTAAACTGTCAACCCCTGGCTATCACTAATCTGATTTCTGTCCCTTACAGTTTTTTCATTTCTAGAATTTCATATAAATGGGATCAAAATATATAGCCTTTGAGTCTGGCTTGTTTTACTTGGCATAATGCTTTTGAGAGTTATCTATGTTGTTGCATTTATCCAGTTTGCTGCCATTCATTGCTGAGTAGAATTCCACTAAATAGATATACTATAATTTGTGTATCCATTCACCAGTAGCTGATGGACATTTGGACTGTTTTCACTTTTTGGTGGTTGTGAATAAAGTTGCTGTAAACATTTGTGTTTAGGCTGGACATGGTGGCTCATGCCTGTAATCACAGCACTTTGGGAGGCCAAGGCAAGTGGATTACTTGAAGTCAGGAATTCGAAGCCAGCCTGGCCAAAATACAAAAATTAGCTGGGTGTGGTGGTGCGCGCCTGTAGTCCCAGCTACTCGGAGGTTGAGGCATGATAATCACTTGAACCTGAGAGGTGGAGGTTACAGTGTGCTGAGATCACGCCACTGCACTCCAGCCTGGGCAACACAGTAAGACTCTGTCTCTAAAAAAAAAAAAAAGTGTTCACATTTCTGTGTAGATGTATATCTTGTTTTCCATAAATATATAGGTGTGAGATGGCTGAGTAGTGTGAAAAGTATGTATTTAACTTTATAAAGTTGCCAAACTATTTTTCAAAGGGATTATACCATTTTTGTTTTCTAACAGCAACATATAAGGTTGCATTTGCTCCATATCCTCACCAGTATTGTTATTGTCTGTCTTAAAAGTTTAGCCATTCTGGTAGGTGGATAGTAGTATCACATTGTAATTTTATTCTGCATTTTTCACAATGACTGATGGTTTTGAACAAGTGTCATTAACATTTTTTTGATTCAGCGTGGTTTTAAAAAATTATACAGCTTTGGGCCGGGAGAGGTGGCCCACACCTGTAATCTCAGTACTTTGGGAGGCTGAGGCGGGCAGATTACTTGAGATCAGGAGTTCGAGACCAGCCTGGCCAACATGGTGAAACCCTGTCTCTCCAAAAATAAAAAATTAGCTGGGTGTCATGGCGGGCACCTGTAATCCCAGTTACTCGGTAGGCTGAGGTAGGAGAATCACTTGATTCCGGGAAGTGGAGGTTGCAGTGAGCTGATATCATGCCATTGCACTCCAGCCTGGGCAACAGAGCATGACTCTATCTCAAAAATATATATATATATTCAGCTTTGAGTGCTCTTTATATATTCTGGCCACTGGTCCTTTATCAGATACGTGTTTTGCAAATATTTTTCCCAGTCTATGGCTTGTCTTTTTACTTTTTAGATAGTGTGTTTCAAAGAGCAGTAGTTTTAAGTTTTGATTGAAGTTCCATTTTTCAGTCTTTTCTTTTTATTCATACAGGGTCTTGCTCTGTCACCCAGGCTGGAGAGCAGTGTTTCAATTACGGCTCACTGCTGCCTTGACCTCCTGGACTCAGGCAATCCTCCTACCTCAGCCTCCCAAGTAGCTGGTACTATAGGCGTGCACCACCATGTCCAGCTAATTTTTTGTATTTTTTGGTACAAACAGGGTTTTAGCATGTTGCCCTGGCTGGCCTCAAACTCCTAGACTCAAGAGATCCCCTCACCTTGGCTTCCCAGAGGGCTGAGATTACAAGTATGAGCCACTATGCCCGGCCTCAATATTTTCTTTATGGTTAATGATTTTTCTGTCCTATCTCAGAAACAATTGCCCAACTCAGGATCATGAACAGTTGCTTCTATTTTTTTCTAGAAATTTTATAGCTTTAGTGTTTACATTTCAGTTTGTGATCCACTTCCAGTTGGCTTTTATGTATAGTGTAAAAGAATCATTTTTTGAATATAGAGATATCTAATTGTTCCAGCATCATTTGTTTTTAAGACTAAAAAAATATACTTTGTCTATTGAATTAACTTGGCATCCTTGTCAAAAATTAATTGACCATATATGCATGGATCAATTTCTGGAATCTTTATTGTGTTTCACATTAGTGAAACTACATGTTATCCTTTTGCCAGTACTGTGCTGTCTTGAATATTATAGCTTTATTTTAAGTCTTGAAATCAATTAGTATGAGTACTCCAACTTTTTTTTTTACTAAATTGTTTAGGTTATGCTAAATTATTTTTTCCATATAACTTTAGAATTCCCTTATAAATTTTTGAAAAGGAAATCTGGGATTTTATTTATGGCAAATTAAAATCTGTAGATCAATTTGGAGGAGAATTGCAATACCGATGATACTGAATCTTCTGATCCATAAACACAGTTTATCTCCGCAATGAAGTCTTTGATTTCTCTCATCAGTGTTTTTGATACTTTTCAACCTAGAAATCTTATAACACTTTGTTAGATTGACCCCTCAGTATCACATGTTTCTTGATGCTGTTACAACTGGTGCTTTTAAAAATTTCATTTTCTTGTTGTTCACTGTTGTGTATAAAAATACAATTTTTAAAAAATATAGGATGGAAAAGAAAAAAGAGCAATTTGTATATATTGATCTTATATTCTTCAACTTTTCCAGTCACTAATTATATCTAGTAGTTTTTTTTTTTTTTTTGAGACAGTGTCTTGCTCTGTTGCTCAGGCTGGAGTACAATGGCATGGTCTCAGCTCACTGCAACCTCTGCCTCCCGGGTTCAAGCGATTTTCCTGCCTCAGCCTCCAGAGTAGCTGGGATTACAGGCGCCCACCATCGCATCTGGCTGATTTTTGTATTTTTAGTAGAGACGGGGTTTCACCATGCTCGCCAAGCTGGTCTCGAACTCCTGACCTCGTGATCCGCCCGCCTCGGCCTCCCAAAGTGCTGGGATTACAGGCATGAGCCACCACGCCCAGCCTAATGTCTAGTAGTTTCTTGTAGATTTCTTTTATATTTTCTGCATAGATAATTATGTTTTCTGTGAATAAAGGCAGTATTATTTTTCCTGTCCCGTCTCTAAGTATCTTTATATTTTTTCTGTACCTTATTGCATTAGCTAGGTGTTCTATTCAATATGATGTTGAATAGGAGTGGTAAGAGTGGATTCCTTGCCTTCTTCCTGATCTTAGGGGGAAATCATTTCGTCTTTTACAATTAAGTGTGAGTTAGCTGCAAGTTTTTCATAGATGCTCTTTATCAGGCTAAGGAAGTTTCCTTTGATTTCTAGTTAGCTGAGTTTTTTCTTTTTTTAAATCATGAAGGACTGCTGAATGAATGTTGTACTTTTTCTGCACCTATAGAAATAGTCATACAGGTTTTCTTTCTTAGTTAGGCTGCTGACACTGTGAATGGCATTGTGTTTGACCTGTGAATGCTGAACCATTCTTGCATTCCTAGTCTAAACTCCACATGGCAGTAATAGATTATTCTCTTTTATTTTATGGATTAAAAATCATGGGTAAATGACCTGAAGTAGATAGCAATTTCTTAACCATATGTGTGTTTTATAAGTCATAGAAACTCTTCCATTCTAAGGAAAGTGCTGACTCTCTTGCTTAACATACAATACAGATAGCATGTTTTTGCTTCCTCTTCGTTTGGTCTTTTAGGCCATCAAAAGTGAGTGAGGGGAAAGGTAACAAAAATAGTGTTTACTGGGCAGTGTGTATGTTTTTCTTATTTAATCTTACTTGATGGAAAGTGAGGTCCATCAGACAATTTGTACCACAAAATCTTGGAGCTAGTAAATGGGAGGGTCAGAATTTAAATGCAGGTGTTTGGGATAAAAGCATTATTAGTTCACTATATAGTATTGCCTCTCCTGGGAAGTGAGTGGGTATGTTCCTTCATGTGTTTGTGTTTGTGTGAGAGAGACAGATGGAGGAAGGGAAGGACAGGAATTAGGAGAGTGAAGTAGAAATTGATTGAGCTTGATCTGGCTCTCTAAATTTCATTGATTTGGTAAACATTCAAAAACTAAATGTGTAGTGACTACCTTTGTCCCACAATTAGGATCAATAAATGTGATTAGATACCTGTCTTCAAAGGAGTTCATGAAATGACCAGTTGGCAAGAGGCAAAGTTTGAGAGTAATTTCTTCTACCCTTCATACACATAACCATCTCTTTCTAGATTGACTGGAGAGGGTTCTAGTGTCAAAGCAGGAATGACCAGACATCATGAAACTTTTGAGTGGCTTTAACTAAAATGTTGGGCCATGACGTGAGGCCCAACCTTGTAGATTTAGTGAGATCTCTTGAGGAGCTACTTCGTGTTAAACATCGTTCTAAGATTAAAGCAAAACAAGCAAAAAATAGGATTTCATTCTTCATTCTTCCGTACCTCACAAGCTAGCACACAAGATGGAAACATACATAGAAGTGCTTCCAATTTCTGCTTTGTCCTGTCCAGCCTTCATTCTGCCAGCAGAACAGTTTTTTGAAAACATGTCCTTTCCTTGCTTAAAACTTCCTGGTGGCTCCCTGTTTCTCATAGGACCAAGTTGAAATTTCTTATCAGGACATACGAGGCCTCCACTCATTTGGCCCAGTTTCTTCTATACTTCCACAGCTTGCTCCAAGCACATACCACTCCTTGGGGTGCTTAGAACCTATCATGATTTTTCATACGTCTGGGTGTTTATGCTGAGCCCTCTGTATAGAATGTTGTATTAATCTGGGTCCTCTGCAAAACAAGCACACAGGATTAAACTGGCAAGGGTTTATTAGTGGAAAACGCACGTGGAACAGACAATGGTGAGGGGGCCGGGAAGACTGAGTGCTGTTAGTCCTTGATGCAAGTCTGAGCCCTAGTGAAGGGAATAGGGAGAGCTGGTTAGGCAGAAGCTTTCCAGACTGCTGTGCAGTCTAAAGAAGATTCAGAAAAGCGACTGGGGAGTTCAAAGTCAGCTGTTAGTGGAGTCCTGCAACTTCCAGCAACAGTCTGCTTTGGTATCCCTGCTGTACTCAGTGGTTGGTTGGAAGCATCCCTTTGGAGGTGTGACTTAGTACAGACACTAGGATGAATTTCAGCGGCAGATGGGGTCCTTAATCAGTTGTGCTCTTTGTAGTTGGAGATCCTTAAGTTGCCTCCTCTTGGCCTCTTCTTGGCTGCCATAAATTCCTTTTCTCTTTCATTGAATTCTTCCTGCTTGTCCTTAAAGGGCCAGCTGTAAATGTTTTTTCTTCCAAAAAAGCTTTTCATTGAAGGAAAATATCAGAATGTCCATCATGATCCCATGTCCTGCCATGATCATACTGTAATCTTTGCCTGGCAAATTTTTAATACATTGATATTACAGGACCAAAAATCTGTTAGGTACTCAAGAAATGTTTGAATGAATGCATTGGTAGGTCTTGGACAGGCAGATTGGGGGAGAAGGTAGTGGAGGCAGAGGAAACTGCTTAAGCAAAGCCATAGAGGGAGAAGAATAAAGGATTTACACTGTAGTTAATAATTGTCTTTTTTCCCCAAATAAGTATATCTTCCCCCAAAGCTGTCATTTTAGAGAAAGCCTATTATGATGCAAAACAGTAGGAGAAAGGAGTGTCTTCCTGGCAGTTGAAAATGATTCATATTTGAGAACTTTGTTGAACAATGTTTTGAGTATTTCCTGAGAGACTTCTTTCCTGAGAGGAAACAGTTGATGGAAATGGAATTTTACTGCTGCCAGGAAAAGTGCAATAAAGATAAAATCTCATGCAACAACTACGACCAGAATAGAAATTTCCATAGAGCAAAGAGATTTCAAAGTCTCAACTAATGGCTCATATGTATTTAGTATTCAGTGCAGCTGAACTGTAATTCTGTAATGGAATTTGACCAATTTTCAGAAACCAGTTTGTAATGCATGAATTAGTGGAGACCCATACATCTTGACGTTTGCTGACTCTGCCAGATGTTGGTTATGTTTCTGATGGAAAGAAACAGAGAGCTGGCTGGGATCCCAAATCTTAGAATTGCTACCAGCCGCCTACCACTGCCACATGTTGCAGTGGTAGGAGATAAACATGCTGAGGATAAGGCCTAAAAAAATCACTCTATATCAGCAACCAGAGATACAGCCCCTAATCCCTATGAAATGTTTTACTCTGTTGACCTGGTTTGAACTATGTATGAGGCAGGCACTCCCTTTAGCCCAGGCCCAAGTCTGCTCTATGCAGTCTCCCTCATGTCTTGTTTCCTTAGAGTTACCACTTGAAGGCATGCAAGTTTCCTTATGTGTAATGTGGTAATGATTATTGACACCTAGCTCATGGGCTTGCTGTGAGGTTTCAATCAGATAATGTATGCTGAAGGCTTAGACTGTGCCTGGCATAGAGTAAATGCTCAATAAAT
Source organism: Cacajao melanocephalus (assembly GCA_963573385.1). Classification (NCBI taxonomy): domain Eukaryota; kingdom Metazoa; phylum Chordata; class Mammalia; order Primates; family Pitheciidae; genus Cacajao; species Cacajao melanocephalus. The sequence continues at coordinate 11,776 of CAUYLG010054017.1, read as the reverse complement.
GGGAGTTAAATTTCTTTTATTATGCAATGGAAGCAGGACTCTGAGGGTAACATCTTAGTATTTCCAGTTGAGTGTTATCAAAGTCAGTTGTACATGCATTTGTTAAATTACGGGCCATAGCAACCCAGGTCCAGGACTCTATGGACCTGGACTGCTTTGTCCCAGACTATAATTAATCTAACACACAGTTGCTTATATCTGTCTTTTCTCCCAAGTGAGGACAGTTTGTTGTGACTTGCAGATAAGCAAAATTACTTGCTTCTCCATTGTTTGCTAACCTAGTGTGGAATAACTTTTTCTTGTTTGTCTTATTTACCCATCACTCTTACTTTCAAATTTATATTATAATTCTCCTTTAGATTACATATCGCTAAGTTAAGAAAGTCCCAGATGTGAAAATAAGGAGCATGCATGATGTATCCCCCTTCCCTTGATTTTTGCTGATCAGGTTAGGAAGCTGACCCAATAGCTCTTCACTTCTATATCCTTTCTTCCCTTTCAGTGGAGTAGTTCACATGGGATATTATCTTCTTTACTTTTGTCTTTTACTACTAGCACATTTCTTTTAACCATCTTCCTCCTTTCTTTTCCAAGTTTTGCCCAATTACATCAAGAACTTCCTCCTCCTCCTCATTCTATCCCATATGAAAGCCAGACACATGAATTGAATTGTAAATGGTAGGAAATGGAGTATTACTTCTGAGAGACACGTATCAAGGCAAAGGAAAGCCATGTATTAAAATGAGCAAGAAGAAAGTAGTGTTTGAATTCCCAAAGACATCTCATACTCACTATGTCCAAATCTGAAATCACTCTTTTCTTTAAGCCTTCAGTCCTGCCAAAGCCCTTTGGAAGTTTGTGGTAGTCTACTCTCAAGATGTTTCACCAATGGGTTTATTTCATTCTTTTTACACCTATTATTTTTGCTCTGGGCCTGGCCCTCATCATCTTTCATCTTGAGATAATAACTTCTTTTCTCATCTTTTCGTACCCTCTCTGCCCTGAATGGCCTATATAATGGCAAAATAAGGTGTTTCTTTTTCTTTCCTTTTTAGCTTTTTTATCGTAAAATGAGACAAAGATTTAAAAAATCAAACAAACGTGTAACTTAATACAGTATTACAAGGCAAACATACTTGAAATCCCATCCAGATCAAGCAATAGAGCTTTGTTAGTCACCCCAGAATTCCTTCCAGGTGCCCTTTCCCAGTCAAAAACCTTCCCTCCTTCCAAAATAACCATTATCCTGACTTTTAAAGTAGTTATTTCCTTGCATTTCTTTATATGGATAGTGCTGTTTGAAAACTCAAGTCTTGCCACATCCAGTTGCCTTTATGCTAAAATCTAGGAATGCACAAATTCCCTAACGGGTTTTCTTTTTTAAAAAAATTGTTTTAAAATATTTAATTGACAAATAAAGATTGTATAAATTCAAAGTTGTACATATGATAATTTGATATACATAGACATTGTGTAATGATTATCACAATGAAATTATCTCATCTAATACCACCCATGGTGTACATTAGAGCCCCAGAACTTGTTCATCTTCTATCTGAAAATTTGTGCCATTTGATTATTTTCCCATCTCACCCCCTTATCTCTGGAAACCACTATTCTCTCTGTTTCTAGGATTCAGCTTTTCTAGGATTCCACATATAAGCGAGACCTTATAGTATTTGCCTTTCTGTGTCTGGTTTATTTCTCTTAGCATAACTGTCCTCTAGGTTCATTTATTGTTATAATGGCATGAGTTTTTTTTAAAATGCTGAATAATATTCCATTGTATATGTATTCCACATTTTCTTTATCTATTTATCTGTTGGTGGATACTTAGGTTGTGACCATATCTTGGCTACTGTGAATAATCCTACAATGAACATGGGGGTGCAGATATCCCTTCAAGATACTGATTTTATTTCCTTTCTCTCTGGCCCTCACAGGTTTTCTCAGGTCTACATTTACAGTCTCCTGTTTTGTTTTGTTTTGTTTTTGAGATGGGGTCTTGCTCTGTCACCAGGCTGAAGTGCAGTGGTGCTATCACGGCTCACTGCAACCTCGACCTCCCCAGGCTCGGGTGTTCCTGCCACCTCAGCCTCCCGGGTAGCTGGTACAGGTGCCTGGTTACTTTTTAATTTTTTTGTAGGATAGGATCTTGATACATTACCCAGGCTTAGTCTGCTTTCTGTGATTCCTCCTCCCCTCCCCAGTACCCTAGTCTCTGTCCAAACCACGCTATTTATAGGTTGCTAGGTACCTCAGGTGCCTGTTGGTGTTTGGCAGATGCCTCTAGGTATTGACTCCTGTTGTTCCCTCTTTCTGGAGTTGCTGCTCTTCCCATTCACTGGTGAAATCCTAGACCCAACTCAAACGTCATTTCTTCTGTGGTATGCTGCCCTGTATCTTCCTTCCCTGGTATACCTGAGGTAGAATGAATTCCTCCCATCCCTGTGCTCTGTGTACATTATAGCATTTTACACATGCTATAATGTGTAAAATACTATAATGTACCATTTGTTAGCCTTTTTCACAGTCTCTGTTACCTAACAGATTGTAGGTGCTCAATAAATGCTCGTTGAATGAATGAATCTATGTAATCTATCTTTAAAGCTCTTTCAGGGTGTCAAATTTTCTTCAGAATCAACAAAAATTTCACACAATGTTAAAAACATGTTCATTTTATTTTCTATCACTATTATAATATTGCTAGTATTTGGTTTTATTATCTTTTCTTTGATAAGTATTTGCTATTTTGGCCACATTATTGGTAAAATAGACCTTTGTGGACTTTTCTGGCTACCTACACACCATTTTTATTCTTTCAAGGATAACAATGATTATTGAGTACAACTTTGTGCCAGGCATTGTGCTAAGGCTTGTCTCTGCATTATTTGCTGACTCATCACCCTAATCCTTTATTATTTTCATTTTACATGTCAGAAAGTAAAGCTTAGAGAAGTTAAATGAGTTAAAGTTGTAATGCTAAAAAAGGGTAGATTCAGGGTGCAAATACTAGGCAGTCTGACTATAAATGTAAAACCCATTTAGAAAAAAAATTTTCTTTTTCCTCTTTGAGACAAAGTCTCACTTTCTCTGTCGCCCAGGCTAAAGTGCAGTGGCACAATCTTGGCTCACTGCAACTTCCCTCTCCCAGGTTCAAGTGATTCTTCTGCCTCAGCCTCCCAAGTAGCTGGGATTACAGGCACACGCCACCACACCCAGCTAATTTTTGTAGTTTTTAGTAGAGATGGGGTTTCACCATGTTGGCCAGGCTGGTCTTGAACTCCTGTCCTTAGGCAATCCACCCATCTTGGCCTCCCAAGGTGTTGGGTTTATAGGCGTGAGCCATTGTGCCAGGTTGTTTTTTGTTTTTGTTTCTTTTTGTTGTTTACCATTCTGTGTTATTTCTTATTATGAAAGATAATAGTTCTCAGTAACCAGCAGTGGACTTTTGCAAAGCATCTGTGGAGCACAGCTCATTTATGGAAGTTTGCTACCCACTGCCACACTGACACTGTAGTCAATGCTTTAACATCTTCATTCCCCCTTCCCTAAATTGCTCCTGTGCAAGGGCCTGTCCAGCTCTACTGATATTAGGTATGTATATCTTGTGGTGAATAGGTGGCAGCTTGGTTAATGACTCTCTGTTAGCCAGAAATAAGAAGGTTGCTTTTATATTGACATGTCTCTCTTCTTAGCCACATATGTCATTTAGCTTATGTCTACTACCTTAAGGGTTATCATCACTATAAATGATGTGCCTTGTGCCTGGCAAGGTGATAAGTTGTGTCTTCTAAAATGATATTGGTCATAAATGTTAATTGCTACTTTTTAACTTCCCTTTGAGGTGCTACAAGGAAATCCATGTATGAATAACCGAGGAAGCAATTAAGCAGAACAGCAGCACAGGAAAATCCAGTAGTTGGTACTGCACATGGGCTCCTGGGCTTACAGAAACTCAGACCAGGGGCCCCAGAGGAATTGGCTTTGAAATAGCAGCAGTGGAGGCTCATCCTTTTGGGGAATCATTGATGGTCATCGGTAGATGGCTCAGACAAATGAAGTCTAGTCTCATATGAGTGTTTGTCCTGTTTCCCTCATTAACTTGTCACTTTTCCAGGGCAGAAATTGTAGCCTTTCTTTGGTTGAGTCCTGTGCCCCTTAATACTGCCCAATCTTGCATATGGCATAGATATGGCATTGTTCACCTGCAGGCACTTCTAGTCTATTTTAAATAGCCCTCTTACTGCATTTTGGTTTTTTAAGTCAGTTTTTCATTTAAGCAAATTGCTAACATTTATCTAGAATTTTTGGTTGTGTAAAACTTAGCAGCAGCAGCTAACATTTTCTGTTCCTCTAGCAAATGCCAGGTGCTGTTTAAAACACTTTATACATAGTTACCTCTTGTAGTCCTCTCAAAAATCCTTTGAGGTAGGTACTGTTATTATCCCTGCTTTCTAGCTCAGGATGGAAATTGGCATCACTTTGCAGCTTAGAAGATTTCTTGTTATAAAGAAATTTGTTAGGGAGTTGTGTTGATGCCCACCTGTAGTCCTAGCTACTTGGGAGGCTGAGGCAGGACAAATCCTTAGGTTCAGGAATTCAAAGCTGTAGTGTGTGATGATCTTGCCTGTGAATAGCTACTGCACTTGAGCCTGGGCAACATAGTGAGACCGCATCTCAAAAAAAATTGTTGTATTGGGATTTCAGCCACACTTTCTGCCTAAGGTACTGCTTTGTTTGGAAAGGGTACTTAACAAACATCTGTGTGGCTGGGAGGGTACCTCTAGAGATAGTGATTTTTCTGTAGGATCAGTTATATAATCATTTTGGGAAAAAACCACACCATTTTTGTTTTGTTCTTGTTAGAGAAGTGGCTGTAGCATTTTCTTTCAATTGACACTTTATCAATAGCTTTTCTAGGAAGTTCTATTTTTTTGTGTGGGGTGGTGAGCTTCAAGACTATATGTTGCTATTGTTTCTTTTCCAGACTACCCTAATTCCTATTGTAGTCTAAGTACTGTAGAAGGGTTTAGTGACTCATGGTCAGCAGTTTGGCTCTTTTGTTAATTCCTGATACTGCAGATGAAGTAATGGGTTTTCTTGTCAGGTAAAATGTATAAGGCTACTTCTCAGGTTGACAGGAAGAATAAGCTAGAAGTACTTCTCAAAGAAAAACATTTCAGAGATAACTTCTGATTTTGCTTTTTCATTTCCTAACCTTGTTCCCCTGTATCCTGCTCTACTCCTAAACAGGTATGTGATTTGGGCAATTCATTTAATCTCTCTGAACCTCAGTTTTCTTATTTATGTTTCTCTAACAATTCTATGAAATAATGCCTGTACAGTGCACATCACAGGGACTGGAATATAAAAAGCACTCAATAAACCTTAGCTGTTAATAGCAACCACATGAGTATAAAAATGCACACTTCCTCAAGGGCCTGAATGCTCTCCAGGTTCATGCTCCAGGAGTATTGTTTTTTGTTTTGTTTTATTTTGTTTTGTTTTGAGACAGGTTCTTACTTTGCTGCCCAGGCTGGAGTGCAGTGGCATGGAACACAGCTCACTAAAGCCTCAACCTCCTGGGCCCAAGTGATCTTCTGCCTCAGCCTTTGAGTAGCTAGAACTACAGGTGTGCGCCACCATGCCAAGCTATTTGTGTGTGTGTGTGTGTGTGTGTGTGGAGATGGGGCCCAGGCTGGTCTTGAACTCCTGAACTCAAGTGATCCGCCCACCTCGGCCTCCCAGAGTGCTGGGATTACTGGCGTGAGGCACCACGCCTGGTCAAATTGGTTTTATTATTCTCAAAAGGAAACCTAGGTTGATATCCTGCTTTTACCCTAAGGAAAGTTCTTCAAAGGTGTTGTACTATTCTTGGCTAAAGAGCGTGAGAAGGGCAGTAACTAAAAGCACTTTAGTGGGCAGATGAGAAACCAGGTAGATACTGGAAATAGGTATTATAATACCTAAGTTTGTGTGATTTTATTCTGAGAACATGACATTTGGTTTCATCTTCCTACAATGGAAGCAAATGAATTGATAACTAAAAGTGGTATGATGGAGAGGATTGAGTTCGGAATTTGTGTAGTATGCTCTTCCAGCAGGGATTGAGATTAGGGGGAGGAGGAGGTAGTAGGAGAGGGAAGAATATTTAAGTAAGACGAGACATTTGGCTTGTCATGGAAATGGATGTCAAGATTCATGCCCCACCTGCTAGTAAAGTTAATCAAAACCAGAGAAATTAGGAAGCCTCACTGTAGAGCAGATTTTGTTCATTTCCCCTCTCCCTTCCTCTCCTCAAATTCCCCACAATGTGTCTGATTTCAGCCAGATGTGGCTGGGAGTTCCAAGCCTCACCTCCAGAGATTGGTATTCACTAGGTTTGGCCTGACACATGGAGCTTTGCATTTTGAACAAATTCCCTGGGGATTCTCCTGCAGACCTTCTCAGAAGCACCTTTTGAGAGAACCTGGATGCAAATTAAGGCCCACATATCGCCATAATTGGTCAGCCTGGAATGATCTAGCCATACACATGTACTTGTCCTCTTGCATTTTTGCCAAAATGGGAACACATGCATTTCTCTTTACTTTGGGAAAATCAACTTTTTGTATTAATGTGGTTGCTAATAATAGCTAAAGTTTACTGAGTGCTTTTTATATTCCAGTCACTGCGATGTGCACTGTACAGGTATTATCTCATAGAATCATTAGAAAAACCTGGTTGTTTTCTGTATCCTGTAAATAAGGAAATTGAGGTGCAGGGAGATTAAATGAGTTGCCCAAATTTCATAGCTGCTTAGGAGTATTGCAGGAAGTTTATTCAGATAACCTACTTGCATCTGTACTCTGTTTTTGTTCTTAATTGACCTCAGGTACATGGAGTTGTTGGCTGCACTTTAACTGCTGCACTGCACTGTCTTGGAGCCAAGCAACTTTTTTTTTAATGTTTCAGAAACAAGCCAATTTACTTTTAAAAATTCTTTTTAATTGTGGTAACATACACATAACAGAATTTACCATCTTAACCTTTTGTTTATTTATTTGTTTATTTGAGATGAGGTCTCGCTCGGTTGCCCAGCCTGGAGTGCAGTGGCATGATCTCGGCTCACTGCAGCCTCCGCCTCCCAGGTTCAAGTGATTCTCTGCCTCAGCCTCCCAACTAGCTGGGATTACAGGCTCCCACTGCCACTCCTGGCTAATTTTTGTATTTTTAGTAGAAATGGGGTTTCATCATGTTGGCCAGGCTGGTCTCAAACTCCTGGCCTGAAGTGATCCACCTGCCTCGGCCTCCCAAAGTGCTGGGATTATAGGCATGAACCACCATGCCCGGCCCATCTTAACCATGTTTAAGTGTACGGTTCTGTGGCATTAACTGCATTCACACTATTGTGCAACCATTGAAATTCTCCATCTCTAGAACTCTTGTCATCTTGCAAAACAAACTCTGTATTCATTAAACAATACCATCCCCTGGCAACCACTGTTCTACTTTCTGTCTCTCTGACAAAGCCAATCAATTTTTGTGTTAAGAGTATACCATTAATCTCTACAGCCAGTAGCTTTCTTTTTTTTTTTCTTGAGACGGAGTCTTGCTCTGTTGGCAGGCCGGAGTGCAGTGGTGCAATCTCGGCTCACTGCAACCTCCTCCGCCTCCTGGGTTCAAGCGATTCTTCCGCCTCAGCCTCCCAAGTAGCTGGGACTACAGGTGCGTGCCACCACGCCCGGCTAATTTTTGTATTTTTAGTAGAGACGGGGTTTCATGGTTTCATCATGGCCAGGATGGTCTCGATCTCCTGACCTCGTGATCTGCCCGCCTCGGCCTCTCAAAGTGCTGGGATTACAGGTGTGAGCCACCACGCCCGGCTGCCAATAGCTTTCTATTGAATTTTTAGGTAAAAAATTTATGAATCAAACCAGGATTTATAAACATATATTCAATATTGAAACAAGAAGCCCATAGACATTTTAAACAGAATTTAGCGTGTCTTTAAAAATGTGCAGTTGTAGCTTTTAAAGGACTTGAAGTCTGCTCCACTGTATGAAATAACTAGGTTAATATTTGGTAACTTACACATAAGAAAGCTGCACTGAAAGGAAAAACAAGCCCTATTGCTGGATAGTTCCTTTATGCTTGAGAAAGCAGTTTCTTTGGAAAAGAAATACATTTGTGGTCATATGAATTAATACAGACTGCTGCATCAGGCTAAAAATCCATTATGCTCAGTAACTTTAAATAATGAGATCATATATTTTGGGATGTTTTGGACAGAGCAAAGCAATCTATATTAAAAGTGCTGATTATGAAAGCTGAAGCCCCACTTTTTCCTCCCATCGATTTTTTTAAGTTGACATTTAGAAAGCTGATTTGTGTAGTTACACAGGTATACTAGTTTTATTTTAAGCTTTTGAAGATACAGTTCCACACCTCCCAGAGACACACATTTTTGTCTTATCTTTCTGGGAAAATCCTGAACCTAGAAGCTCCTTTTACAAACTTCGTTCTGTGTCAGATAATTAAAGGTAAGCTTGATGTAGACAATTTATTATTCTGAAATATACTATGGTCATTATCAATTTTTAGCTATTTTCACAAAGCGTTCTTGTGTTTTAGTTTTTTAAGCTATCTTAAAATACTTAAGTTGTGTGAGTCAAATAGGTACTGAAGGTGCTTTATAATAACTTAAAACTTAGATCCCTTTTTATCTAATGATAAAATCAGTAGGAGTGCATTTTTTCATTCAGGGTCATCTCTCTCTTTAACTCTCCTTCATTTACATTTTAGGTAACCAGGATATATATGATTTTAAAAACTTGACAATTAGTCATCAGGATTTGTTTTGAATTTAACAAGTGTTATATGTGGTTACAAATTTTTAAACAGGTTGGGTGAGGTTGCTCATGCCTGTAGTCCCAGCACGTTGGGAGGCTGAGGTGGGCTTGAGTTCTGTAGTTCAAGACCAGCCTGGGAAACATGGTGAAACCCTGTCTCTACTAAAAATGCAAAAAAATTAGCTGGGTGTGGTGGCACACACCTGTAGTCCCAGCTACTTGGGAGGCTGAGCTGGGAGAATCACCTGAGACTATGGAGGTTGAGATTGCAGTGAGCTGAGATCACACCACTGCACTCCAGCCTGCACAACGAGAGTGAGACCCTTTCTTAAAAAAAAAAAAAAAAGACCTGGCACAGTGGCTTATGCCTGTAATCCCAGCACTTGGAGAGCCAAGGTGGGTGGATCAGTTGAGGTCAGGAGTTCAAGACCAGCCTGGCCAACATAGTGAAACCCCATCTCTACCAAAAAATACAAGAATTAGCCAGGTGTGGTGGCACACGCCTGTAATCTCAGTTACTCGGGAGGCTGAGACATGAGAATCACTTGAACCTGGGAGGTGGAGGTTGCAGTGAGCTGAAATTGTGACACTGCACTCCAGCCTGGGCAGACAAAGTGAGACTCCGTCTCAAAAAAATTGTGTTACAGAAAGTGTAAAGTTTACATCTGTGCTTCATTTAAAGCCCTGTTCAATTTCTTATCTGGACTTTCAGATGGTTTTTATGTCAGTCTAAGTACACATACAAATGTACACAGTACACATATCTTTTTATACACGGTAAGAATCATACAATTCTTGATATTCAATTTAATTTTTAACTTACTATATGTTACAAATTATTTTATGGGTATTTTCTTAGCTATTCATACATTTTAACAGTCCCACCGTATTCCAATGTTTGGGTATTCCGTTGCTAATTTAAACAGTCCTCTCCTGATGGACATGTGGATTATTTAATTTGTTTGTTTTAATATTATAAACAATGCTGTCATCAAACATCCTTTTACATTTTTGTTTACTCATGTTTATGGAATCACATAAATTTTTAAAGAAAAATTGGAGTAATGATATTGAAAGTTTATACGTTTTGCTATTTGATAGTTCCTAATTTTAAAAAAGCCAGTGTAAAAATAACATTTGGAACAATAAAAATGAAAACCAGTATCATACACTTGAACGTGGATATCTAAACATACGTGTAAATATTATTTTGAATAACTACAGCTATCATTTAATGATCACCAATGTTCCTGTATTTATTCCTCACAACACTATCGGGGTAGGTACCATTTAAAAACATTTTTAAAGCAGCTTTATTGAATTATAATTGATATATAAACTGCACATATTTAATGCATACAATTTGATGAGTTTGTACATATGCATACACCCATGAAACCACTACAACTAAAATAGTAGACATATCTATTACCTCTAAAAGTTTCCTTATGCTTCTCTGGTTTGTTGTTGTTGTAAGAACATATAACATGAAATGAAGTGGGATCATACAGTTATTTGTTTTCCTGTGACCGGCTTATTTCATTTAGCAAAATGTCCTCCAGGTTCATTCATGTCACAATGGGATGATATTTTTTTAAGACCAAATAATATTCCATTGTATGAATACACCACATTTTCTTTGTTTTTTGGCCAATTTAGTTTTATTTATTACTGCTTCATTTCCCACTTTCACCTTCCCAGAACTTATTTTATTTTATTGTTGTTATTATTTTGAGACAGAGTGTTTCTCTGTAGCCTAGGCTAAAGTACAGTAGCATGATCTCGTCTCAGTGCAACCTCTGCCTCCCGGGTTCAAGCAATTCTTGTGCCTCAGTCTCCCCAGGAGCCGGGATTACAGGCACGTACCACCATCCCCAGCTTTTTTTTTGTTGTTGTTAGTAGGGAAGGGGTTTCGCTACATTGGCTAGGCTGGTTTTGAACTTGCCTCAAGCAATCCACCAGCATCAGCCTCCTAAAGTGCTAGGATTACAGACATGAGCCACTGCACCTGCCCCCCAGAACTAATTCTAAACAATTTCTAAACATCGTATGATTCTATTTATAAACACTTCAGCTATCATTATTATTTAACATAGAAAATATTAATATATATTATGGGTAGAAATGCTGTAATAAAAGCATTTTTATGTTGTAATATTAAATGTAAATATTTGTTTAAACTTACGACTTTCCTTGGTTCATCAAATTGGGTAATAAATTAACCAGACAGGTTCCAATTCAATCAGATAGTGAATATATCATATTTTCTTTTTTTTAAAATATATATTTTGTTGTGTTTTAGGTTTGGGGTACATGTGAAGAACATGCAAGATTGTTGCATAGGTACATACATGGCAATGTGGTTTGCTGCCTTCTTCCCCATCACCTATATCTAGCATTTCTCCCCATGTTATGCCTCCACAGCTCCCCACCCCCTGCTGTCCCTCCCCTATTTCCCCCCGACAGACCCCAGTGTGTGATGCTCCCCTCCGTGTGTCCATGTGTTCTCATTTTTCAACACCCGCCTATGAGTGAGAACATGCGGTGTGTTTTTCTGTTCTTGTGTCAGTTTGCTGAGAATGATGGTTTCCAGGTTCATCTATGTCCCTACAAAGGACACGAACTCATTATTTTTGATGGCTGCATAGTATTCCATAGTGTATTTATGCCACATTTTCCCTGTCCAGTCTATCATCAATGGGCATTTGGGTTGGTTCCAAGTCTTTGCTGTTGTAAACAGTGCTGCAATGAACATTTGTGTGCATGTGTCATTATAAGAGAACGATTTATAATCCTTTGTGTATATACCCAGTAATGGGATTGCTGGGTCAAATGGAATTTCTGTTTCTAGGTCCTTGAGGAATCGCCACACTGTCTTCCACAATGGTTGAACTAATTTACACTCCCACCAACAGTGTAAAAGTGTTCCTATTTCTCCACAT
>CAUYLG010054016.1:0-10224 GCA_963573385.1 Cacajao melanocephalus | reverse complement strand
TTTATTCTAGTCACTACCGGTAAACAAAGGCTAGCAATTTTACTTACAGACGCCAAGGCTAGCAGTTATTGTGAGGAGAATGGGGCAGCCGTTACAACTTATTTAAAACACAACTTTGTCTTTTATAAAATAGTGTTGTTCAGGCTCTAACTCTAGGCCAGCTATAGCACAGGGTATGTGACTTAGGTGGGGGTTTGACCATGTTTAAGTAAAAGCAATGCCTTCCAGAAAGATGCTTCCACACCATGCCTGTGATCTATAGGAGGGTGATTAAAGGTGGTGCCCAGTCTGCCAGCCTTTACTTCTCCTATTGAAATGTAATGTCAAAGTCAAGGGGGAGGTGGTCTTAGATGCTTAAGGGTTATTAAGGGTCTCCTTCCTCACTACCACGTACCAGGAGGAGGAGAAACAGAAACATCAGTGAATAGCACTCATGCCTAGCACATACCCATACAAGTTTATCAAAGTATTTTCTCAAACAAAAGCATAAAATTCTGGCACCAGTACTGAGGGAATACAATTTTTCCCATCTCATTACACATATTATTAAATACCCAAGAGAAACTGTGTTTTTCTTTCTCTCAGAAGTGGCCTGGGCACACAGGGGAACAGAAGAAGAAAATGAATGGGAGCGCCAAGGACACTGTGATGGGAGCTTTACCTATGTTGTGTCTCTTAACACTAACAACAAGGCAGCAAGGTAAATATTTTACATTCCAGTTCATAACAAGAAATCTGAGCTGCAGAGAGGATAAGTGTGTAGTGAAGAATTAATCTTACCTGAAGAGAGGCCTGGCCTTTGTCTTAGGTCCTGGCAGGGGTTGGAACGGGTGGAGGGACTCGGGGTTACCCCTAAGCCCTTGGAATTTACTGAGAGATAGGAATGTCTTTGTTATTCATGGTGGGCCCTTTGGATCCCACATGATAGTTTATGCTAATGAGATGGACTCTGGGTGGGGCTAGGTATGCAAGAATCACATCTAACTGTGTGATTAGATGGTTGGGATATCCGCCACGTGATATCTGCCCACCCTCTGGGAAGGGAGGGGGCTAGACTTTGATTTCAACCACATAGACAACGACTGGATTATTGCAGTAATGAAACCCCAATATGCCAATGAGGCTTAGGTGAGTTTCCAGGTGTAAAAGGAAAATAAATCTTTGGGCCCCAAAATCACTAAACTAAAGGGAAAAGTCAAGTTGGGAATGGCCTAGGGCAAACCCGCCTCCCATTCTATTCAAAGTCATCCCTCTGCTCACTAAGATAAATGTGTATCTGACTGCCCGCTTTGGAAGGGCTAATCAGAAACTCAAAAAGCATGCAACTGTTTGTCTCTCACTTACCTATGACCTGGAAACCCCCTCCCTCCTTCAAGTTGTCCTGCCTTTCCAGACTGAACCAATGTTCGTCTTACTCATGTTAATTGATGTCTCATGTCTCTCTAAAACATATAAAACTAAACTGTGCTCTGACCATCTTGGGCACATGTCTTCAGGACCTCCTTAGGCTGTGTCACTGGTGCACATCCTCAACTTTGACAAAAATAAACTTTCTAAATTCACTGGGACCTGTCTCAGATTTTCAGGGTTCATAGAGGGTTGGTAATATTCCATACTTGGGTGAGTTTCCAGGGTTGGTAATACTCCATACACATACTGCTACACATGGACACCAGAGGAACACACAGTCCTGAGGAAACAGATGTTTCATGTTTGGAGCCTCCCAGTCCCAGATTCCTCCCATGTGTCTCTTCCTTTGGGGGGTTCTGATTTGTATCTTTTTTGCTATAATAAAACTGTTATCATAAATATAATGCTTTCCTGAGTTCTGTAAGTCATTTAGCAACTTATTAAACATGAAGGAATTTGTGGGGACCCTTGAAATTGTAGCCAGCTGGTCTGAAGTGAGGGTGACCCTGGGGACCCCCAAATTTGTGGCCAGTGTCAGAAGTCTTGGATAGACTTGGCAGTCTGGCAGGACTTTGCCTTTCACCTCAAGTTTGGTTAACTCCAGATAGTAAGTAACATACCCAAGGCCACACAGCTATGAAGTGTTGAGCTGGGATTTGCACCTTGGTGTCTCTATTACAATATGTCCTAGCAGGAGCTCAGTTTTATAACTGCAGCCCCCACCCCAAAACTCCCCAGGATATAACATGTGACTGTTATTGTCATTAATCTACACTGTCGTATTTCTCATTTCTGAGTATAGAGCAGAGGTTTTCATCTGGGGCAGTTTTGTTTCCCCATAGAATATTTGGTAATGTCTGGAGGCATCTTTTGGGGAGGATCCTGCTGGTGTCCAGTGAGTAGAGGCTAGGGATGCTACTTAACATCCTATAATGCACAGGACAGTCCTCCCTCACAGTAAAGAATTACCCAGCTTAAACATCAATCATGCTGAGGTTGAGGAACCCTAGTATAGAGGTTTGTTCTGTGCTAGAATTGCGTAAGTGAGAGCAACACTTTCTGTATTAGTCTGTTTTCACACTGCTCTAAAGAAATACCCAACACTGGGTAATGTATAAAGGAAAGAGGTTTAATTGACTCAGTTCTATATGGCTGGGGAAACCTCAGGAAACTTACTATCATGGTAGAAGTGGAAGCAGGCATGTCTTACATGGTGGCAGGTGAGAGAGAGTGAGTGTGAAGGAAGAACTGTGAAACACTTATAAAACCATCAGACCTCATGAGAACTCACTCACTATCATGAACACAGCATGGGGGAAACTGCCCACATGATCCAATCATCTTCCTCCCTCGACATGTGGGAATTACAGGTCCCTCCCTCAACATGTGGTGATTACAATTCAAGATGAGATTTGGGTGGAAATTCAGAGCCAAACCATATGACCTTCTTATGTGTGTTTTTCAAAGCTCTGGGAAAGGGTAACACCTAGAAATATTATGACAAATCAAAGTGCAAGGTAATTAAGCTATGATCGTCATCATTCTCTTAACTTAGCCTTAAGCAGGATGTACTTTCATAGGGGGAATGACAATGTTGGGGCTTAGAAAACAATACCCCATAGTATGGTGCATTGGCATGCTGAGTACTTTGAACTGAAGGACACTGGAAGGACCTCAGAAGCAAGTTATCTCTCTGATCTCCTGCCTTCCTGTCTCCTGCTTTCCTTTTGCCCCCAAGTCAGGTCAAATAAACTAGAACACGTCTTTCCCAAGGTGGGCTATAGAAACTAGAAATACGACTCTAACCTTCTCCTGCCTTTCTGTGTAGGAGCTGACCACAAAGAAATTCTGTGACCTGCTTTGTCTGATAGTAGGTCATAAGACCCTCATTCTACAGGGGCCCTGCCCTATACCTGGGGAGAAGGAATGCTACACAGAAAGGCTCAGAAGAATCTGAACAGACAGGCTCTGCTGGGTTCCCACTCAGTCTATTATCATCAGATCATTCCCATTTTTGTCCAATCACATTTCTACACAGCTATTCATTCTTCATTGACCTGAAGCATAAAAATAGTTTTCCCTGGGTCTTTGGGTCCTCATTTCTGAAGGCTTCCAAGTCATGTGAAACTCTAATTAAATAAATCTGTTATGCTTTTCTCTTGTTAACGTTTTTTTTTTAACTTTAAGTTCCAGGATACATGTGCAGAATGTGCAGTTTTGTTACATAGGTATATGTATGCTGTGGTGGTTTGCTGTACCTGTCAACCTGTCACCGGGGTTTTAAGCCCTGCATGCATTAGCTATGTATCCTGATGTTCTCCCTCCCCTCACCCTCGACCCCTGACAGGCCCCTCCCTGTGTCCATGTGTTCTCTTTGTTCAACTCCCACTTATGAGTGAGAACATGCAGTGTTTGGCTTTCTGTTCCTGTATTAGCTTGCTGAGGATGATGGCTTCCAGCTTCATCCATGTCCCTGCAAAGAACATGATCTCATTCCATTTTATGGCTGCATAGTATTCCATGGTGTACGTGTACCACATTTTCTTTATCCAGTCTATCATTGATGGGTATTTGTGTTGGATCCATGTCTTTGCTATTGTGAATAGTGCTGCAATAAACATATGTATGCATGTATCTTTATAATAGAATGATTTATATTCCTTTGTTGTTAACCTGTCTTTTGTTATAGGAGAGTCTGCCATGGCCCTTATAATGGGTGAGGAAAGGTATCACATTTCCCTCGCCTATAATAGTTACCTCCTAGTTAAAGCTATTGTTCCCGTAGATAATATGTTAGTTTGAGTCCTCTAAGAAGGAGATACCGGGACAAAATTAAATGCGCAAGAAATGTATTAAGGGTAACACTTATAAGAGAAATAGGGAAGGATCAAAGGGAAGGCAGTCAGAAGACAGGAAGGTTGGGCCAAAGCATCTGAGGTTGCAGTATCATCCTCATGAAAATCTGGTGAGGTTGTCAAGTGTGTCCTCGTGCCAAAGTCGCCCATCAGAGAAGTCCTGCGTCTTGAGGCCTGCATGAGTATCTCTGCCTTCATTCAATCCATGGCTGAGAACAACCCATGAGAAGTGTGGCTTGGTGCAAGCGCAACAATGGACATCTAAGTGCAGCACCTGGGGCTGTCAGTTTTGCTTGCTGCAGTTGGAGATCACAGAGGCACATTCTCACAGCCACTGCAGCTAACAAGCACATTTCTCAAATTAGCATTTTTAGTGTGATATCTGGCTTTTCCTTTCAGACTCCTGAAATTACAAATAACTAGTTGCATCTGTTTTCCAAATTTACCACTTCTACTCTCAGAATATAGATCAGAAAGTTTCATGTCTGTCTTTGAAAATTTTATTATTGCTAAAATCCGAGATGACTCAATAGCATCATTTGAAGTTGACCTGATCAGGCCAGGACATATCATCCCTAAAATGTAACTGTAGAAGACCAGAATATGCCACCCCAAATATCTCTCTTTTGCATAAGGATTATTTTGAGTTGGTTATTTTGAGAAATTGCAGTCAGTGGAGTTCTGAAAAGTTACCCTTTTGTAAGAGAAATTTGCATCTATAAAGGAAATCTCCGTTTGTAAGGGTGTCTCCCTGTCTGCACCAGGGATGAGAAAGATGACTAAGTGACTAAAGACTCTATAATCAATGGAGAAGGCATCCATTAAATCTGCCTAACAAATCTAACCTGTGTTTTAGTGTTTTTCATGGCTATCACTTCTTAATGGAAATTCTCCCCACACCCTTCTTTCTTTGTTTCAGAGAACAATGGGATTTAAGCCTGAATTCTAAGATTATCCTTTTGAGATCTACTCTAGAGATGGTCATTGATCTTGTGATCTTCTTTTTAAACAAGAGGTACATATTATTAAACTTTTGTTTGTTTTTCTCTTGTTAATCTGTCTTTTGTTAAATGGAGGTTAAGCTAAGAACTCATGAAGGACAGAAGAGAAAATTATTTTTCCCCTTCTATAGACCCTTTCAAAAGTTCTACAGACATCCAATAATGTGTGATCCATAAAAGACACTTAGCTTCATGTGGATTTTCAAGACATTTGTAATTTGAATAAAGCTTGGCTTTCACATTCACACAAATTCTACAATGTAAACCCTTATTTTTAAAGGTATTAGCTCTTATCCTTAAAGATTTAAGGAATCTTTATTTTTATAATACTAAAAAATCTTACTTTTTAGAATATTGCACATAAATGTAAAGTTAAAAGTCTAGAAGAATATATAACAACTGATCAACAATGAATAACTGAGAGGTTTTAACATTTTTCTTTGTATCAGTTCAGAATTGCATTTGTCTATTTAGAAACCTGAGAAACAGAGGCTCAGGCAAATTGGGGAGTCATTTTTCTCACATAGTGAGGAGTCTAGAAGCAGGTGGTTCAGTAACACCAGAGTTAAAGTCTCTGTGATTCTCTCAGCCTTTCCTTTTTGGTCACAAAGTGGTAGCTATTCCTCCAGTCATCCTGTCCAGAGGAAGAAGAAGGAAAGAAAAAGTTTGAGGGGCAACTGCCAGCCAAGGCACTCCATTTATGTATTTATTTATTTTTGAGATGGACTGTTGCTCTGTCGCCCAGTCTGGAGTGCAGTGGCATGATCTCCGTTAACTGCAACCTCTGTCTCCCAGGTTCAAGCGATTCTCCTGCCTCAGCCTATGGAGTAGCTGGGACTACAGGCATGCTGATGCATACCCGGCTAATTTTTGTATTTTTAGTAGAGATGGGGTTTCACCATGTTGGCCAGGCTGGTCTCAAACTCCTGACCTCAGGTGATCCACCTGCCTTTGCCTCCCAAATTGCTGGGATTATAAACATGAGCCACCGTGCCCAGCCAAGACACTCCATTTTAAAGAGAGTTTTTCAACAAGCTCCACCCCACAACTCCTAATTTCTCTGTTGACCACATATTCTACAAAGGGTACTTAGAAATATTGTTTTTAGCTACACACATTGACATTCTGAATAAAGTTAGGGTTCCGTTGGTGAGGGAAAAAATCACTTAATCTCCATTTAAACCTCCTTTTATCCCAGTTGTTACAAGGCATATTCTAGTCAACTCTTGGTTAACAAAGTCAGTTCAGTGTTTTTATAGTTAAATCACACTTAAACTCAGTCAATTCAAATTTAGCCTATTTATCTCTCCTTTGCTCTGGGAAGAGCTAGGGAAAGGAGTGTCTATGTGCTGGGTAAAGCATGCTGTGGAGGTGGAAGTGGTGGTGGGCTCTGGTCCTTGGTGATTTACACTGACAACTATGGAGCTGTCTGTGGTCTTGGATGTCCATTTCAGACTTACTCACTGTGTACCCCTTGTCCTAGAATGCTATCATTTCTACTCTAGGGCTGCCATACCATTTTGCCCCCAAGAACTCTCTGTGAGGTCTGCCATCTTCTAGGACACTGTGTGGGAACAGAACAGGGTCCCATAATAAGGAAACCAAGCATGGAAATAAAGGAAAATCTTGAGTTCCTTCAAGAGACATTCCAGAAACCTAGTTTACCTTGAGATATAAATAACCAACCTACAAGCAAGAAGGTACAACAGCTTAAAACAATAGTTACCCAAGAAAATTAGAGCCACAAGATGTTTGGCTCTCTACAGAAACTAAAGATGACATCTTCACATATATCCCTGGGTTGTTTTTCAGAACTCGGACTCCTCTCAGATGGGAAATGCCAACTGCTCCCATGTAGACCGCAGATAAGGGGGAGCTGAAGGCTGAACTCTGTCCACCATTCTTTGTTCTAAATTTCTTCCTGAGGGGCCTAGAGAAATTTACATCCACAGGCCACACCTTAACATTTTTTTTGTTAACCCTAAGTTTTTAGACCAAGCCTTGCTTCCTTAACCAATTGTAAATCAAGGAATCTCTGAATCCATCTATGCCGTGTAAACCCCCTGCATCAAGATATCCTGCCTTTTGGGGCCAAACCAACGTAATCTCCATGTATTGATTTACAATTTTGCTTGTGTAAACCAAAAGGTGACTGAGGCAGGTGTCTCAATTGATTAGAGGTTTATTTAGCCAAAGTGGAGGACATGGCTGGGAGAACCACAAGTCATAGGAGCATTTGTGATCTATGCTTTTGCCAAAAAGAGTGTTGTGAACTTCAGTATTTAAAGGGAAAAGAGCAAATAGGAGGGAGGGAGGCAGTGAGGCAGATCTTGACAGTCTTATGAGGCTCTAAGTAGCCTCAGTAAATCTACATTTTACATATGAAAAGAAGGAGTAGGGGGAAAGCCAATTATGCATTGTCTCATGACCAGTAAATCTATATTTTGCATAAGATACATTTTAGGGAGACAGAAGTTACAGGTAAAAGCATAAATCAATACATGGAAGGTATACATTGGTTTGGCCCAGAAAGGTAGGACATCTTGAAATAGCGGCTTCCAGGTCAAAGATGGATCCAAAGATTTTTCTGATTGGCAATTGATTAAAACACATTTAAGCTTTGCCTGAAGAGTCTGAAGTCGACATAAAGAAATGCTTGAGTTGAGATAAGGGGCGTTGTGAAAGCCAAGGTTCTTGTCATGTAGCCGAAGCTTCCAGATAGGAGGTTTCAGAAAGAATAGATGGTAAATTTCTCTTATTGGGCCTTACAAGGTGTCAGATGCTCCAGAAAAAGACCTAGCAAGGGAAGGAGATTCTCTACAGAATGCAAATTTCTCCCACAAGAGACAGCTTTGCAGAGCCATTTCAAAATAGGTCAAAAAACAAACAAAAAAAACATTTTGGGGTAAAACACTTTGATTTCCTTCAGGGCTTACTGTATGTCATGTGACGCCATACCAGCATCAGGCTGGAATTTGGTGTCCAGAGTCTGGTCAGTCTTGTGATCTCTATTTTAATGTTAATGTTGTTCATTGTGCCTAAATTCCAAAGAGAGGAGGGTATAACGAGGCCTGTCCGTCATCCCCTTCCCATCACACCTGAACTCGTTTTTCAGATTTCTTTGGGACCACCTTGGCTAATAAGAGATGGATCCATTTAGTCAGTTGGGTGCTTAGAATTTTA
This sequence comes from Cacajao melanocephalus, assembly GCA_963573385.1. Lineage (NCBI taxonomy): Eukaryota > Metazoa > Chordata > Mammalia > Primates > Pitheciidae > Cacajao > Cacajao melanocephalus. The sequence goes on along the minus strand of CAUYLG010054016.1, from coordinate 1,775 downwards.
TTTTTGGATTACAAGGTAAACAAAAATATTTTATTCTCTCTTAATGTTACATGAAAATCTTGTTCAAAAGAGAAAACCAAATCTTACCTTTGTATTTTGTGTATTATTAACAGCTAATTGTATGTATAAATATATATTTATATATATATAAATAATAATACACTAAATACAAAGTGTGTGTGTGTGTTTGTGCATGTGTAAGAAATATTGGTTTGATTTAACCAGTTTTTATAGCTGAATACTTATTCCATAAAAACTTTACGGATCGTAAAGTTTATATATAGTTCAGAGTACTGAATGAAAAAGTAGGCCCCACAGATGCAAAATTGCTGTACCAATCAATCCAAGGTAAAGGTAGTTTTACACACTGTACAGCACTTTGCATGGCTGGGGTGGTGGTCAGTTCTAAGTATAAACTTCAAAATTGTACAGAAATAAGGTTTTGATTTTTATATCACTTTTCATACTTTCAATATGATTGGAAACTCAGAAGCCTAACTAATAATAGGTGATATGGTTTGGCTATGTACCCACCCAAATCTCACCTTGAATTGTCATAATCCCTATGTATCAAGGGTGGGGCCAGGTGGAGATAACTAAATCATGGGGGCAGTACCCCCCATAGTGTTCCCATGGTAGTAAATAAGTCTTATGAAATCTGATGGTTTCATAAATGGGAGTTCCTCTGCACAAGCTCTCTTGCCTGCTGCCGTGTAGGACATGCCTTTGCTTCTCCTTTGCCTCCCACCATGATTGTGAGGCCTCCCCAGCCATGTGGAACTGTGAGTCCATGAAACCTCTTTCCTTTGTAAATTACTCAGTCTCAGGTATGTCTTTATTAGCAGTGTGAGAACAGTCTAATACAATAAGTATCTGTAGTCTGGAATCAGTACCCACTCCTAGAAGGAATGCACACAGGGCACTCTTGGACACCATATTAGTATATTATATAGACATAAAAGCAGAATCCAAGAACATTAAATGTTAAATATAAAGTAACTCTTTTTGTTTTGAAAGGAGTTTCTGCAATTAATACTATGTTAAAAGAACTTTAACTTATTAAATAAAATATATTCTAAGTGAACCTAAAAATTACATTTTATAAAAATAAAAAGACTTTATTTTGATGTAATACATCAGTCGTATCTGAAAATGGAAAATGAAAACTGCATATAAGGTAATATTTCTGATCCAGTGACAAAAAGCTCTTTTGCAGTTTTTTTTAAAAGGGTCAGAAAAACTATTTAGAGCTTGGTAAGACTAACTTATAACTTAGATATTCATGATTAAGCTATTCAGTGATTTGCTAATACTACAAAACAAGCTTTCTTTTAGAGAGACAGTGGTTTCTTCATGCTAACTGGGTAAGAGCTGGACATATCTTAAAAAGAAGGGGAAATCAATTGGTATCTCAGCATGAATCCTAAGCGTATGTTTGGTTTAGAGGTGTGCTCATCCGTGGATTTTTTTTTTTTTTGAGATGGAGTGTCACTCTTGTTGCCCAGGCTGGAGTGTAATGGTGTGATCTTGGCTCACTACAACCTCTGCCTCCCGGGTTCAAGTAATTCTCCTGCCTCAGCCTCCTGAGTAGCTGGGATTACAGGGATGCCCCACCGTGCCCAACTAATTTTGTATTTTTTTTTTTTTGAAAGAAAGAAAAAGAGAGGAAAGAAAGTGAGAGTGAAAGAAAGAAAAAAAAAAAGAATGTACGAGAGAAAGAAAGAGGAAGAGAAAGAGGGAGAGAGAACGGGATTCTTGTTCTATTGCCCAGGCTA
>CAUYLG010054015.1:0-26461 GCA_963573385.1 Cacajao melanocephalus | reverse complement strand
CATCTCTTATTCCTTCCTGTCTCCATTGTTAAGTACAATTATTGGCATAAAAGAGGTTTTTAATACCCATTTTAGACTGCATTCTAGCCTGGGCAATAGAACAAGAATCTCGTTCTCTCTCCCTCTTTCTCTTCCTCTTTCATTCTCTCTTACACTCTTTTTTTTTTCTTTCTTTCACTCTCACTTTCTTTCCTCTCTTTTTCTTTCTTTCAAAAAAAAAAAAGAATCTAACAAATTATTTTTTCCATCCCAATTAAGAGAAAGCACTAGAAACGACTCACTTTCCCAGCAGAGTTGTGGTGCAGGCTGCAGCCTTGTCTCCAGTTATGACACTCTGGCTTACTGTCAGGACTTGAACCAAACAGGATGCCTGGTCAGGCTGCCTTCTCCTCATCCTCCTCTCTCAGCACTGAAATTGCAGCATGCCTCTCCCACCCTCAGGGGTCCACTTCCCAATGACACCCACCCAGACTCCTCCTGGTGGCTGAGGGGCCTCGCCTCAGTACCCCAAGGTCTGCCCCTCCTTGGGAAGGTTTCTGCCTCCTCCTCCACCCATCCCTCCTCTCCCGCCTCTGCCCCACACCCACCTGCTCCCCCACAACTCCCTGTGTCCTGCGTGGCAGAGGCTGTCCTGCAGCTCAGAGCCCAGCTCACCCTGAAAGTCTCCAAGGCTCAGCTGGGGGTCTGGCCCAGGCCTGCAGCCCACACCCACCCGGAGAAGCCCAGGGGACCTCTCACCTCTGCCTCAGCCATGCAGGCTTCATCGTCCCCGGATGAAGAGCTCAGCCTGGCCAGAGCTTCCCCACATTCCCCACTAAGACGTGCTCTTCAGACGCCATTCGGCAGGACAGGCTGCCCCTGCTTCTGGAAGTCTTTTCCCCTGGCAGGCCCCTCATCCTTCAGCAGGAAGAAAACATTTTTTCACATGAGCCCTCTTTATTCACCAGTCTGGGCTACACCCGCAAAGGTTCCCTGTTCCAGGTTTCAGCATGTGGCAACATGTGGCAGTGTGTGGCCGCATGTCACAGTGCTTCAAGATGTGAGTCGGGTGCCTTCCCTGGTGCTGCTCTCTCAGAAAGCTCTTCCTGCATTTCCTGCAGTCCAGGAAGTTCTCATGGGGGCTTGCAGGAAGTTTGGGATTTGAGTTTTTAAGAATTAGTTACTGGCCGGGTACAGTGGCTCACAACTGTAATCCCAGCACTTTGGGAGGCCAAAGGCAGATCACAAGGTCAGGAGATTGAGACCATCCTGGCCAGCATGGCGAAACTCCTTCTCTACTAAAAATACAAAACTTAGCCGGATGTAGTGGTGTGCACCTGTAGTACCAGCTACTCAGGAGGCTGAAGCAGGGGAATCGCTTGAACCCAGGAGGCGGAGGTTGCAGTAAGCCGAGATGGCGCCACTGTGCTCCAGGCTGGCGACAGAGTAAGACTCCATCTCAAAAAAAAAAAATAGTTACCAATATATAAAATTCAGAATATTTCAAACAAAACTTAAAGCTTCTGTCTTCTCTTGGAACATAAGCCCATCATCTGGAGCTCACACTGTCTGCCCCTCACCAGGCAGGGGCCCCCCACTCACCCTACCTGGCTGGCTATACCCCAAGTGCCAGCTGGTACCCAGGCTCCTCCTAGGGCAGAAATAATGAGGAGCTGATTAAGTTGTTGAGCAGAAGCTCCAGCCACTCAGTGTTTTCTCAGAATCACTGCATTTGTCAAAGGAGACCTAGGACAGACGGCCATGCTTAGACTGGAGCAATACGTTGCTAACAAAGAATTTCAGGCATCGGCAAGGGAGCAACTGGGAGACAGAGAGTCTTTCTGAGCCTTGGAAAATGCTGCCTCCTCCTCCTTTACAGCCAGAATGTGCTATAAACCCAGATAATTAGTGAGGCAACATTGCATAGCTCCCTCTGGCCTGAAGCCCCCTAGCACTCGGAGCCTTTTCCCGGCTGGAGTTTCCACACAGACACAGAATAAAGGCCATCACTGTGTGGCCGTCCTTCATCCATGACGTTTTTGCAGACATCTCGACGATCCCAGGAGGTGCCTGTTAATGGCCTCTGCAGCCTGAAAACACAAGGCTTCCTCTAGGCTTTCCTGCAGAAAATATCACATGTAATTTTAAAATCATGATTTTCAAAACAGTGACCTTCCTCCAAAGACAGGAACCACACACCTGGCCAGTTTGGGCCAGGGGGCAGCTCTGTGTGAGCTCAGCCAGGTGGCCCATGGGCTGGCACTGACTTTGTGGGCGATTGTGGGGTCCCACTGGTAGGAAAGGTGCTGGGCACCTAAGTATGTGCCATGGATGGGCTTCTCGTTAGTCCTGAGTGGCAAGTGCGAACCAAGCCCCAGGCAGTGAGACCAAAGTGCGAACCAGCCCCAGGGTGAGACCAAAGACTCTGTCTCTGCTGCAAAACATCCCTTTTGCAGGGCAGGGCTGACCTCAGAGGCAGCATCGTGTAGACAGAGGCTCCTGTTCTCCTATGAATTGCCCTGAGGAGCCTCCTTGTGCTCCCAGGCTCCAGGTGGGTTGGCATCCATGAAGTTCTGAGAGTCAACAATCAAGGTTCTGGTCCACAGAATATGTCAGGAAGGTAAGGATCACTTGAGCCCAGGAGATCCAGGCTGCAGTGAGCAGCCATGATTGTACCACCGCACTCCAGCCTCTGCAACAGAGAGAGACTCTGTCTCAGTACAAAAAAACAAACAAAAAAGAAGTCCTTCAGTTCAAAAACAAGCGACAGTATGTGTTGCTAATGATAACACGGAGCTTTCAAGCAAAAACTGACATTTTGGAAAACATGTATTGATGATGTGAGCTTGATAGATTCCCAAAACTTAAATACTTTTCTGAGATCAGCGGTGACATTAAAAAATGTAATTTTAAAATATTTTATAACAAAATGTGTCAATATCTAGAAGAGCCGCATAACTCAAGCAACCAGTACTTTCCCAATGAACAGAGTTACAGAACCACACACAGTAAAATATCCATTCGAGCTGCAGGTCCACCGACAGATCTTAGGGGCGTGGACGGTGACAATTTTATTGATGGTTTCACGTGCCACATTGAACCAACTTTAAGAAATCCCCATTGCCAACACATAATGTAGTATCAGTAAGACACGAAATGAATTTTTTAAAAAGGCATATACCCACAAGAACAAAGTTGGAGAAAAGATACCAGTACCCATATTATAAAAGGGGAAAGCAGAAAGAGTAGTCTCTGTCTCTACATGCTCAAGGAAAGACCTGAGCTGGGGAAGCAACCCCACAAGGAAAAACACACCCAAGCTGTCCGCAGGCCCCAGGGACAGAAGTGGGCAGCACCAGCTATGCTGAGAATGGTGGTAAATAAGGAAAAAAATCACTGAGAGTCTGTTGAAGCAGTTTGACTCATTTGTAATGAAATGCAAATTACAACTACACTGAGATAACATTTCTCGCCTATCAGATTGGCAAAAATCCCAAATCTCAATGACATACTCTGTTGGCCAGGCTGAGGGAAACGGGCTTCTCATGCATGGCTGACAGGAGGCAAAATGGTGCAACCTCTAGAGACAGGAACTGGGTAATGAGGCAAAAATCACAGAGCCACTCCCTTTTCTCCAGCAGTCTCTTTCAGGGCTCTATCCCAATGATATATCAGTGAAGGCCTAAGAAGAAATACGCACAAGGTGGCTCATTGTGGTACTATGGCAAAGGCAAAAGTGAAAACACCCGAAGTCTCTGCAAGGCACTGGTTAGATAAATTGCTTCATGCACGTGAGGGAGCACCAGGCTGCCATGAAGAAATGAGAGCTCCATGCTATATTACAGGTTGAAGATGTTTACAGAATATATTAAGCTAAAAACTTTTCTAAAAAAGGTAAAATAAAATGTATCTGGTATGTTTCCATTTGTCTAACAAAGGATTTCAGTATAATAGGTCTCACTATGACACCCAGGCTGGAGTACAGTGGCACCATCATGGCTCATTGCAGCCTCAACCTCCTGGGATCAACTGATCATCCACCTGAGCCTTCAAAGTAGCTGGGATTATAAGTGCGTGCCACCACACCTGGCTAATTTTTGTAGTTTTTTGTAAAACTGGGTTTTGCCATGCTGCCCAGGCTAGTCTTGAACTCCTGGGCTTAAGCAATCCACTCACCTCAGTCTCCAAAGTACAGGATTACAGGCATGAGCCACTGTGCCTGGACTGCTTTTTTTCAGACAGAGTCTCACTCTGTTGTCCAGGCTGGAGTGCAGTGGCACAATCTCGGCTCACTGCAACCTCCACCTCCCAGGTTCTAAGCAATTCTCCTTCTTCAGCCTCCAGAGTAGCTGGGATTACAGGCACACACCACCAGTCACGACTAATTTTGTATTTTTAGTAGAGACAGGGTCTTACCATGTTGGCTAGGCTGGTGTCAATCTCCTGACCTCAGGTGATCCGCCTGCCTTGGCCTCCCAAAGTGCTGAGATTACAGGTGTGAGTCACCGCACCCGGCTGGCCTGCTTATTTTTTAATAGAAGAATAAACCATATATTTTTTTTAAAAAAATTACCTATTTTGGAAATGCAGAAATATATATTATTTGAATATGCCTTTTTGAAAACTTGATGTTTGCTGCCATGTAAATATAAAAATATAGACAGATTTAAAAAACAATGCCTACAAATTCATAGTAAAATTAAACAAATACATCTGATTATGTACCCAGCTGGGGGCAGAACAGCCATACATAAGAGCCGTGCTTGTGTTCCCTAGGAGGATATACCTCTATGGTCAAAAGAAAAAACTGCAACAAAATCTTGAACTGTTTAAAGAATCATGTTGATGGCCGCAGTGTTTGCAATGTTACTCTTAGACTACAGGGAGTGTACTGCTGAACCAAATGAATAATCACATTGGTATCACTGAAATTTAGACTTCTGGCTCAGTTAAAAGGATATAAACACATAAGACCAATGAGGTTAAATTAAAATCCGTAAGTCCTAAATCTGAACTGGAATGATCTTTATGAACTCAAATGTTTATCTTTAAAAAAATTCATTTAACTATGATTATCATGAAATAATATATGCACACAATTTTATATATATATATATATATATATATATACACACACATACTTTTTAAATGTATACTTATATAATCTTCTAGCTCTGATTACTGAAAAGGCCTAGAAACAATTGTCCATGACCAGCCCATTAGCAAAAACACTCTTCGAGGCCAGATCATGGTCTCCAACTACCATTTTCCACTCAAACAAACCATAAGTCCTCGGAGAAACAGCTAATTCCAGGTCTCGTGCACAAAATGTATAAGAGGAGCCTGGCACCACTCAACATACCAGAAAGCAGGGACACTCCCAAAAACTGCTTGGGTCACATAATAAGGACTGCAGCCCAAACTGAATGAGCTCTCACTGGCCAGAAAATGTGGGCTCCAATAAGGACAATAACTACGATGGACTAAAACTCACCAAACGATACTAATTTTAACAATTCTCATTAGTAGCTTTTTGAAGATGCTCACTATTTTTGAATACTGATAAATAAAGGGGAAAATCTAACACTTTCCCCTCATTTCCTATACAATCTATACAAAGAGCAATCAAACCAAATATTCCAGCTGATAAAAGAGAAATATAATACTCAGAGTATGATTTTTTACAAACCTTTATGAATTAACAGCTCTAGGTAACTACCATCAATAGCTAATAACATCACAAAGAGAGGCTATTAGACAGTAGGTACATCCTAAGGGAGGAGACAATATTCCCTATGAGGAACCCTGTCAAACAAAAACAAACTTGAATTTAATCAAATTGAGAACTACAAACTATGAAAAGATCTAACGACAACTGCCAGAAAAAACAGAGACAGAGAAATGTGTTAAATGAGGCTGCAAGGATCCAGTCAGCAACTCTGCAAGCCTAGAGGACAAACACAAAAGTGTATAAAACAAGTACCAGCAATATTTTAGAACGACGGAGTGGGATCCACAAGAAACATAAGACACCTAGTACACAAACCTTATTTGCATCCCATTCAAGCTAGCAAACTGTAAGAACAGATATTTACTGAAGAATTTGAGATAGGGGTTGCCTACTAACATAGTTAACATCTTATTTACATAATTGTTTTTAGATGTAAAACAGTACTGTGGCTGTGTTTTTATGTGATATCTGAGACTTGCTTCGAAATCAGCCAGGGGTTAGGCAGTGGATGAGGGTAAAAATAAATCTGTCATGCAGCTGATAAATGTTCCACCATAATAAAATTAAGAGAAAGTAAAGATATAAACAGGGCCTCAGATCCCCATGCCCTCTCTGGTAGGCAACTAGAGATTTATTTTCCAGAGCATATGAGATAGAGGCTCTCTGAACTGAGGGTACAGCACCATGCTGAAAACAGAGGGTTAGTAAACCAGATAATACAAGCTGGGAAAAGAGAACATGGAAGCAACGAGAGTAAAACAGAAGTTCCAGGTGAAGAGAAAAAAAATAGAAAGCAAGTTGGTGGTAAGCAATGTTGAATAAGAAGAGCCTGTACCTCTTTCCTCTCACTCTGCACCCAGAATACTGGCTGCTAGCCGACACCTCACCAGGCAGGAGATTGGAACAAAAAGAATCTGGCCAGCCCAAAAGAAAAGACCTAAAATTTCCAACATGAAGAGATTTCTGATTAAAAGATCTAACCAGGCTACCTTATTATGACCATACAGTTGACATGATCAATACTTTCAATCTGCTTTTTAGTCCTCTGATCTTAAAATGAACAAAGATGACCAGATATTCAAGGAAAGCCTCTAATATGAAACAGAGAGACCAGATAATACAAGCTGGGAAAAGAGAACATGGAAGCAACGAGACTAAAACAGAAGTTCCAGGTGAAGAGAAAAAAAACAGAAAGCAAGTCAGTGGTAAGCAAATCAGAGAAGTAATTTAAGAAAATGTCCTAGAATGCAAAGATGTGAAAAAGGGCACTGATAACCTGCACAAAGTTGAAAAACAGACTCACCTCAGTGCACATCCCAGGGAAATTCAGATCAGTGAGTACAAGAAAAAGATTCTGAAAGTTCCAGATAAAGAGGTGGGGAAAAGATCAATGATCATAATGGCATTAAACTCAGCTGTTGAAAGAAAAAAGATAATAAAACAATGCCATCATAAGTAAGAGGAAAAATTATTTCCAACCTAGAATTCTATACCCAGATAAACTAGCAAGTATGTTAATAGCATATTTTTGTATATTAAGGATTTCCCAAAATTAAATTGCCATATACCCCATTTCTCAGGAAGTGAGTAGACTATGTGTGCCACCAAAACAAGGGAGTAAACCAAGAAAGAAAAGGACATACATCCAAGAAAGATAAACTAAGAGAAAAGCAACTTCTGCTTCTGTTCAAGATGGAGTAACAAGGACTGCATTTGACTTCCCACTGTAACTAACTAGAACAATGAACAAAACAATTAAATAGCTGCTTTCAGATACTGGGTACAAGCATGGAGGACTGTGAGACCCATAGTCACCCTGGCTTTCAACCAGAGGCATTTCTGGGCCATGGACACAGCAAGAGGGACCACAAACACAGCCTGGAGGTCTCATTAACTTGAGGAGATGGCGACCCAAGTTTGTGGGATACTGAAGTGGCTGGAATTGCAGAGCAGAGTCTCAGAAAGGAGGAAGCTGGAGAGAAAAAGAGCTGAAGAATCTGAAAAGGGGTAAGAGGCCATTATTGTGTAAAAGCTAGATTTTAGAAAAACAAAACAAAACTATCAGGAAGTTGTAAGACGAACATCAGAACTCACAGAAATGTGCCAGGTGCAGTGGCTCAAGCCCGCAGTCCCATCACTTTCGGAGGCTGAGGCAGGTGGATCATCTGAGGTCGGGAGTTCAAGACCAGTTTGGCCAACATGGTGAAACCCCGAATCTACTAAAAATACAGTGTCCCACCTCAGTAGTAGAGCTGAACTTCTGTTGGAGTAACGGCTGGCTTAGACCTGACAGTTAGGTTTTAAACAGGTCTCAATAACACTTCACAAACATTGGGATGACTGCTACCAAAAACATAAAACAAAATCCCGAAAACAACAAGTGTTAGAAGGATATGGAGAAATTTAAACCCCTGTGCATTGCTAGTGGGAATGTAAAATGGTACAGCCACTGTGGAAAAGAGTATGGCAGATCCTCAAAAAATTAAAAATAGAACTACCATATGATCCAGCAATTCTACCTCTGGGTATATACCCTCCAAAATTTAAAGCACATGTCAAAGAGACATCTGTCCACCCATGTTCACTGCAACATTATTTACAATAGCCAGGAGGTAGAAACAAATCAAGTATCCATGGATGGCTGACTGGATTAACAAATGTGGACTAGCCATACAATGAAATATTATTCAGCCCTAAAAAAAAAATTCTGACACATGCTATAATAGATGAACCTTGAGGATATTACACTAAGTGAAATAAGCCAGCCACAACAGAACTAATATTTTATGATTCCCCTTATATAAGGTGCCGGGAGCAGTCAAATTCATGGAGACAAAAAGTAGAATGGTGGCAGCCAGGGGCTCAGGACGAGGGGATGGGAGCTAGTGTTTAAGGGTGACAGAGTTTCAGTTTCAGAAGATGAAAAAGTTCTTGAGATGGATGGTGGTGATGATGGTACAATAATGTGAATGCACTTAATGCTACTGAGCTGAAAGTGTAAAATAGTAAATTCTGTTATACATATTCTACCACATTTTTAAAATAAATACTTTTTTATTAATACAAAAAAGGGCCTCAAATGAACCAAACTGATTCATATATAACTACCTGTCAAAACAAAGCCCACAGCTATTCAACAACATAACATTCATAATGTTCTAATAAAAAAATTACTAGAATTATCTACTTTCAAGATTTTTCCTCTTCACATCATGGAGAAGTATCAGTGACTGAATTTACCCTCCAGCCTTACCAAACAATAAACCAAACAAAATAAAGGAAGTGAAACGGGTTTTCTGATATTGGATAACAGGCAGTAGGATTCAGGTTCCTGAGGGGACAAAACAAACGAGGTGGGTCATACAGTCACATCAGGTACTCTCTGAGGCAGTTTCTAGGCTGGGAGGAGACACAAAGGGTCTCGTGTTCTCATTATGTTAAAAAGAGAGACAGAATGGAGTTTGGGAAGGTCAAGAGAGTAAAATCTGCAGGGTAGGATACCCAAGAAAGGAGAACCAGTTAAACATCTGCAGAGGGGTTCACCTGAGTCTTTGACTGAGTTCTGAAATATGCAAACAGGACAGAAACAACTCAAGACCACGGAAAGAATCACCAGGCTGCCGTAGACAGAATAGTTCCTGGAAACCATACAGGGCTAAGACCAGTTTACATATCCACTAGCAAGAGTAGAAGGACCTTGCAATGTATGGGATAGTCAGCCAGTCTTTAGTATCCAGAAGGGTATCGCTTTAGTAGTAGGAATAAGCTAGCCTTAAAGGTTGCTCTATACCGACACTAACAAAGCTTAAAAGTAACCCTCAGAAGGATCCAAATTGATTCCAGGCTACTTAACTCTATGCCAGAACAAACTCTAACACTCTTTACAGGTATACGATAAAAGCCAGCAAACCATGATATAAAATTTATGATATCCATCAACTATTCAAAAATCTATTCAAAAATGTCTAGAAATTCAAAACTTACTAGAAACACAGAAAAAGAAAAAAAAAGTGACCAATAGTAGAAAACAGAAAAGATACAGACCAGAAATGACTGAATGAGCAGACAAGGGCATTAAAACAGCTATTGTAAATATGTAATATATGGTTTAAAAAGGTAGAAAAAAAATGAACTTAATGAGGAGCTATTAAAATGACACAAAAGTAGTTCCTGGGAATGAAAAATACACAAAGAGAAAAAAACCAGAAAGAAATAAAAAGAGCATGAAAAAGCCATGAAAAACACCAAGGAGGCTAACACTCATGTAATTACAACTAGGAAAGGGGGAAGGTTGTTGAAGAAATAATGGGTGAAGATTATTTAAATTTAATAACTAAAACCCAACATATTCAAGAATTCTAATGAAACCTAAGCAGAAGAAACATGACAAGAACTACATCCAAATACATCATAATCAAATTGCTAAAAACCAGTGATAGGCCAGGTGGGGTAGCTCACGCCTAGAATCCCAGCAATTTGGGAGGCTGAGGCAGGTGGATCACTTGAGGTCAGAAGTTCTACCTCTGGGTTCATACCCTCCAAAATTTAAAGCACATGTCAAAGAGACATCTGTCCACCCACGTTCACTGCAACAATATTTACAATAGCCAGGAGGCTGAAACAAATCAAGTGGCCACAAATCAAGTGGCCAACATGGTGAAACCCCATCTCTACTAAAAATATAAAAATTAGCCAGGCATGGTGGTGCACACCTGTAATCCCAGCTACTCCGGGGGCTGAGGCAGGAGAATCACTTGAACCCAGGAGGCAGAGGTAGCAGTGAGCAGAGATTGCGCACTGCACTCCAGCCTGGACAACAGAGTGAGACTGCATCTCAAACAAAACAAAACAAAAAAGAAAAAAATAGCGATAAAGAGATCATGAAAGCAGCCAGAGACACAAAGATAGGACTGGCAGTAGGACGCTCATCAGTAAACAAACAAGCCACAGTAAAAGATGCTTAAAATCCTGGGAGAAAAATATCAACCCAGGATTCTCTTTGCAGCAAAAATACCTTCGGAAACCAACCTGGGCAAGATGGCAAACTCCTTTCTTTTTGTTTTTTGCTTTTTGAGACGAAGTTTCACTCTTGTCACCCAGGCTGGAGTATAATGGTACAATCTTGCCTCACTGTAAACTCTGCCTCCCAGGTTCAAGTGATTCTCCTGACTCAGCCTCCTGAGTAGCTGAGATTACAGGCACCTGCCACCACACCTGGCTAATTTTTGTATTTTAGTAGAGATGGGGTTTCACCATGTTGACTAGGCTGGTCTTGAACACCTGACCTCAGGTGATCTGCCCACCTCGGCCTCCCAAAGTGCTAGGATTACAGGCGTGAGCCACCACACTCAAACCCGTCTTTTTTTTTTTTTTTTTTTTCCCAAAAAGAGCCAGATATGGTGGTACATACCAGTAGTTCCAGCTACTTGGGAGGCTGAGGCAGGAGGATTGCTTGAGCCTAGGAGTTCAAGGCTGCAGTGAGCCATGATTGCACCACTGCACTCCAACCTGGGTGACAGAGCAAGATCTTGTCTCTAAAAAAGTTTGTTTAAACCTTCAAAAATGAAGGCAAAATACTCTTCCAGATAGTCAAAAGCTCAGAAAACTTGGAACTAGCAGATATATGCTACAAGAGATATTAAAGAAAGCTCTTTAGAAGAAAGAAAATGATACCATATGGAAATCTGGAACTGCACAAAGGAGAGAACATTGCCAGAAATAGTGAATATGTGGATAAACTTAAAAGACAATTTTCTCTAATGTTTAAATCTTTTAAAAAGTTAATTAACATTTTAAAGCAAAAATAATGACAATGAATTTGGGGAATAACATATGTAGAAGTAAAACGTATGACAATGATGGCACAGTGAACAGAAGGAGAAATGGAGGTACGCTGCTAAGTTTGTGTGCAACTCATGAAGGGATACAATATTTTTTGTAGGTAGATACATTAGCTAATAGATGCAGGCCGGGTATGGTGGCTCATGCTTGTAATCCCAGCACTTTGGGAGGCTGAGGCAGGTGGATTGACTGAAGTCAGGAGTTTGAGACCAGCCTGGCCAACATAGTGAAACCCCATCTCTAATAAAAATGCAAAAAATTAGCTAGGCATGGTGGCAGACACCTGTACTTGGGAAGCTGAGACAGGAGAATCGCTTGAACCTAGGAGGCAGAGGTTGCAGTGAGCCAAGATCACACCATTGCACTCCAGCCCAGGTGACTCCGTCTCAAAAAAAAAAAATGCATAGAAAGGATTTGACAACATTTAACACCTACTCATGGAAAAAACATTCTCAGAAAACTAGGGATAGGCACTTCCTCATCCTGATAAAATGCATCTATAAACAACCTACAGTTTATTGAGTTGTAGAAGACTGAATGCTTTGCTGTGGAGACCAGAACAAGGCAAGAGTGCCTGCTCACACCATTTCCAGTCTACATTTTACTGGAGGTTCTAGCCAGCACAAGAAAGAAAACCAATAAAAGCATCCAGACTGGAAAGGAAGATGTAAATGGCATTTATTTTTAGGTAACCTGATCATCTGAGTAGAAAATATGACAGAATCTATAAATAAACTACCACAACTCATAAATGAGCTTAGAGAAGTAGAATACAAAGTCAACATACAAAAAGAAACTGCCTTCCTCTATTCTAGTATGAACAATTAGAAGTCGAAAATTTAAAAATACTACCATTTACAACAGCTCCGTAAAAGATACAAAATACTTAGGGGTAAATTTAATAAAACATATGGAAGACCTATATTATGAAAATGATCAAAGAGTGGGAGAAATTAAATGCCTGAAAAGCGGTCTAGACCATGGTCACAGAGCATTAGACTCAACATTGTTGAGTGTCGATTCTCCCTGTACCCGAGCAGCTTAGCAGCCTAGCCTCAAACCGTGTTTTACACCTTTTTTTTTCTTTTCCCTTTTCTCTTCCCCTTCCCAGTCTCAAGATATAACTTTGAGACAAACTGCATATGTGTTACCTTTCATCTTGAAATACAGCCTCGGAATGTGCCATGAACCTCCACTCCCTTTCATAAATAAACAAAAATAAATAAACAAAAAGTTTATTTATAGATTCTGTCATATTTTCTACTCAGATGATCAGGTTATCTAAAAATAAATGCCATTTACATCTTCCTTTCCAGTCTGGATGCTTTTATTGGTTTTCTTTCTTGTGCTTTATTTTTATTTTTTGTAACAGTCTCACTTTGTGCCCAGGCTGGAGTATAGTGGTGTGATCTCAGCTCACTGCAACCTCTGCCCCCTGGGTTCAAGTGATTCTCCTGCCTCAGCTTCCCAAGTAGCTGGAATTACAGACGTGTGCCACCACGCCTGGCTAATTTTTTGTATTTTTAGTAGAGCCAGGGTTTCACCATGTTGGCCAGGCTGGTCTCGAACTCCTGACCTCAGGCAATCCACTTGCTTCATCCTCCCAAGATGCTGGGATTATAGGCGTGAGTCATCGCACCCAGCCCCTCTACTTTCTTTTCCCATTCTATGCTCCCATGCCTTATGCACATTTATTTACCCAGATGCTTGTTAAGCACACACCATGCTCTCTTATCTGGTCATTTATTTGCTCAGAAGCTTCAGGGTTTGGATCCTAACAGGGACTAGGCACCTCCAGAATTCTCTCTCCAACAAAAGATTACTTCAAGGCCACTCCCAGCTGAAGAGTGACTACAAGATTGACTGATTAATTTGTAACCTGATAGGATTCACAATGGCACTGGCCCCTTCACCAAATGGGACAATAATTCAAAGGCCACTGAAGCAAGTCACGCCACCTGGCATCTCCTAGCCCCCTTGCCTTTTCTGTGTTCTAAACCCATTCTATAAAAATCCCTGTGTTCCCTCCACAAACTGAAGACTAGAACTGCTCTCTGCTCTTCCCCTTGCTGGCACAAATAATAAAGGAATATCACTCTGTCTCAGCATAACTTACTATTTTGCCTTCTTTCCATAAGTGGCCAGACTCTTTTTGTGAGTTATATCCCTAACTTGATCTGTAGATTTAGTGCAATCACAATAAAAATTGTACTGCATGTTTTCTTCTGTAGAAATAGACAAATTGTTTCTACAATGCATATGAAAAGGCAAAGGAGCTAGAGTAGCCAAAACCACGTCGAAAAACAGCCAACTGAGGACTTGCAACTCACGATTTTAAGACACAGGTACAGCTCAAATAAAAAGGACCCTGGGAATTGGCATAAAGATGGCCATAGATCAGTGCACAGAACAGACTCCAGAAAGAGCCCACAAATGTATAGCCAACTGCATCTTGATGTAGATGCAAGGTGATTTCATGGAGAAAGAAAGGGTGCAGAAACAACTGGATAATCACATGGGGAAAAAACAAAAATGACAAGCTTAACTTGGACCCCACATCCAAGATTAACTTAAATGGATTATAGAGCTAATCATAAGAGCTAAAACATAAACTTACACAGCAGAGCTTCTCAACATCACACCACTGACCTCCGGGCTGGAATGACTCCTTGCTGCAAGGGCCGTCCTGTGCCTTCTACCTGAGGCATTTTGTGGCAACCTACCCTGCCAAGACACCTGTGCCACTGCCAGAAAGGGAGGCAAACTCATGGCCCAGCTGAGCCCCTCTGGTCTACACGAAGGGCAGGTCCAGAGATGCATCATGGAGTTCCTTGATAAAAGCCTTATCTTTTAATGATGCAGGGACTGCTAGATATCCATACAGCGTAAATAAATAAATCCTTACCTCATACCATAAAATAAAAATATGTTCTAATGGTGCAGGCACTACTAGGTATCCGTATGGTATAAAGAAATAAATAAATCCTTACCTCATACCATACGTAAACATTAATTCAAAATGGATCATAGATCTAAACATAAGAGCAGAGCTTTTAGGTTTCGATAAGGAGATAATAAAAGCAGCCAGAGACATCACGGTAGAAATAACAGTAAGATTATGATCAGTTAACTACACAGGCCAAAATAAAACATGTTATTTCATACAAAAAATAAAACATGGTTTTTTACATTTCTTTTTTTATAGGACACAAAAAGCACAAACTACAAGAGTATAATTGATAAACAGGACTTCTTCAAAATTAAAATTTCCTCTTTGAAAGACATCATTTAAAAAAATTAAAATAGGGCCAGGTGCAATGGCTCACGCCTGTAATCCCAGCACTTTGGGAGGCTGAGGTGGGTGGATCACTTGAAGTCGGGAGTTTGAGAACAGCCTGGCCAACATAGTGAAACCCTGTCTCTACTAAAAATACAAAAAAAAGTAGCCACGCATGGTGGTGGTGTGCCTGTAATCCCAAATACTCAGGAGGCTGTGGCAGGACAATTGCATGAACACAAAAGGCAGAGGTTGCGTGGTCAAGATTGTGCCACTACACTCCAGCCTGAGTGACAGAGTGAGACTCGGTCTCAAAAATAAAATAAAATAGGAACTATATACTGTAATACCTAACCCTAATAAAATACTGGTATCCAGAACATCTAAAGAAGGCTTACAATGCAATAAGACAAACAATACAATAATACAACAAAAACAGACGAGAGACTTGAACTGGTATTTCACCAACGCAGACACGCAAGTGAAGTGTGCAGCATCAGTCCTCAGGCAATGTAAATTAAAGACACCATGAGTTACCACTACACAACCAACAGAATTAAGATAAAAACACTGAAAATAACCATCATAGGGGAGGATGTGGAGGAGCTGATGGGAATATAAAATGTTACAACTATGGAAAATGGTTTGTGAGATTTGTTAAAAAGTTAACTGTACACTTAACATATCAACTTCAGGCAGAAGACGGGCCAATAAAAAAAACAGAAAAAACAAAAAAACATATCAAGCAGAACTTCCACTCCAAGAAACTGACCCAGTAAAACAAGCCCACACAGACTTATATACCTGAAGGTTCCTAGCAACTTTATCTGCAATAGTCAGTAAATAGCGACCATCCATAGGTGAATGGATCAACAGCCAAAGGGGAACCAACAGGTGAATGAGTACATAGCCAAACAGCCATCACAGGTGAGTGGATAAACAGCCAAACGGCCCTCACAGGTGAATGGGTAAGCCACTATAGTGTGCATGAATCTCAAGACGGTAACAGAGGAGAGACGGTGACAGTGTGGGGCCGGGTCACAGCAGCTCTTCTAACGATCTTCAGATGTTTCTGATGCATATTAAAACCTGACAACCATTATCTAGACAATCAGAACAATTTAAATTACAATTATTGCTGTCTTTGACCACCCAGCATCTATTTATTTTTTTGTTCTGGGGTCTCTCCACCTGAGTCTTAGTGAGGGGTAAAGATGCAGGAAATACCTAAATGTCTAAAGTGGTGAGCATTTGCCTTCCTGGCCAAGCAGCCAGGGTTCTGCCAGTCTTTGGCTGAGGAGTGAGTGCCACAGCAGGGGCGGGGCAGCTCCCAACCTCTCCCTACCTGCTTGATGGGAGCAGAAGTGACACTGGTATTGGAACACTGCAGGTAGATTCTGAGAGCAGAAGTACAAATTAAAATGTCAAGTGCCTGGTGGCAATCACACATTCATCCTCAGAGTAGCTGCGAGGTATGGTTTTGAACTGTCAAGACTGGCTCTCTATTTCTCCCAAAGACACTCAAGCTCAAAACTGTAGATCCTCACAGTCCAACATGGCAGTGAGAGCTCCAGCCACCACAACCCCACTCCATGCAGAATGTAAGAAAGGTAAAGATACATAGACAACTTTCAAGGCGCCCAAGACAACTTGACTATTATCTTACTGGAAGCACCTGGACACATGCCCCACATGTAGGTGCAAGCAAGGCTGGTGAATGTGGTCTTTATTCGGGATGAGCATGTACCCAGTGACAAAATCAGAGACGGTATTTTTGTGGAAAAACAGAAGAATGAGTAACAGAGGAGAGACCAGCAATCTCTCCCTCACATACTCAATTAATCACCAGTCTTAAATTAGCACAAACCCTTCCAAATAAATCACTTTATCAACACTGATAGAACTGTATTTCTGTTATCAATGTCACTCACTAATACAGAATATGGTTTAGTCAGCTAAGATGTCTAGAAAATCATATTTTCAAAATTATCTGAATTAAGCTGTAATATTATTCTGCTCCCACCTTCCATTTCTCAGATCCCTTGGCAAAGCCTAACCCTGAATGCTCATACCTATAGTAAGTAGTCTAATTCTTGTACTCTCTTAGAGAAATACAGGCACAGAAACACTGGCATTTCTCTACTTTTTTGCTCAGGGGCTGAGCAAAGAACAAGCATGAAATTTAAGCTGCACTAATTTCCAATTTACTAAGAGGTGGTCCAGGAGGGCCCAAAGGATCAACCACAACGTAGAATCTTTGACTAAGCGGGCCAGGAGCATGGGGCCGAGAAACAACTGGCATCCACAAGGTCAGGGTGGCACAGGAGGTTGTCAGTACCACTGCTACAAGAGCTCTCAGAAAGAAAGACAAGAGTAAAAGGAGTTTGCCTTTAGGCTGAGCTACTTGGTGTCTGTGCTGCTCTCATTCACAGCTACGGGACCCATCTCAATACCCCATAGATGCAACATGAACATTGGACACAGAGACTGCTGTGGGCCCTGCCCTGTGCTCTCCACTGGGGGCGCATGCTGGGATCCCTCCCTGTGCCACAGCACCTCACTCCTGGGTGTAAACGTGGGTTTTAATACTTTTTTTTTCATTTTGGAGAGTCTTGCTCTGTCGCCCAGGCTGGAGTGCAATGACACAATCTCGGCTCACTGCAACCTCTGCTTCCTGAGTAGCTGGGATTACAGGCATGCACCACCACACCTAGCTAATTCTGTATTTTTAGTAGAGACAGGGTTTCACCATGTTGTCTAGGCTGGTCTTGGACTCCTGACCTCAAGAAATCTGCCCGCCTCAGCCTCCCAGTGCTGGGATTACAGGTGTGAGCCACCGTGCCCAGCCCCTAATGCTTTCAAAAAAAGTACACAAATGGATGTCATTGCTTTATTACTCATAGTTTCCAAGCAATATTACATATATAAAAGTCATTTTAAAAACAACCAGGTTTGCTAGAAAAGTGTCTTTTTTCCCTTCAAATCATGGATTTCTACACATTCATACCTGGAGTCCTTTATATTAAATATATTATTTACGCAGGCACTGGGCAAAAATTGAATAAGTTTTGAGTTCTCTACTCCATAATCTCCACCCTCCCACACCCCCACAAAAAATCCTACCCTTTCCCTATTATATGGGTTATTAACAATAAAAACAATAGGAAAATACACAGGCATTTCATTTTGAGTCCCTTTTCCCTATTTTTACATGTCTGGAGATGTTGGCTTGGTTATGAATTCAAAAGTTCTCCCAGAGTTCTTGATGATGATTCATAGAGAAATCTGAAACACAAATAAAGAAATATTTAGCTACAGAAAAAAAGTGACCAAATTATCCAAATGTACATTTTCAAAAATATAATCTAAAAATGGTTTGCAACCAGATGCATTTAAAAACAAAGTTGAAATAATCAGTAAATGTTTCACTAATTGTTTCTCTTACATAAAATGGAGTCAGAATCCCCACAGGAGTCACAACACACGGCACTGAACCACAGGCCTGGGTTGACAGTGGACACCAAGCACTGCCAGGCAATTAAACATGCTCACTGGACAGCGTGCTATGCTGGTGAGCTCTTACAGATGAGGACCTAACCCACTGGTCAGATCCACAGCCAATGAGAAACAGGACACGTGCTCTTCCTTTCCAGCATCCATAGTTCTGAGCCTATTTCTCTATCATACAAGAAAACAAGATAAACAAAAACTATGTGACCTACCAAGATACTCTACTACCGTGACATTTACACCTATTACCTCTAATAACCTGAGGACTTTAGAAAAACCTCACTTTCCCACTCCCCTGCCCTGCATGCCTGTCCCTCAAGGCGAGACTCTTCCTCCTCATCTCCTCCCCAGCCCCACCTAGGTCACAGCTTTGGCTGGGATCACTGAGTACTTTCCTTCCCAGACACTGTCCTCATTTCCCTAGCAGTATGCCTATGTTACGAATCATTATTAGGCAGGTAGCATATCACTGTTCTTTTAAGTACACATATTTACAAGTGCGTGGCTCACCATGACTTCCCTTTTTTATTGTCCCATAACTCCTACGTGGTTCCAACGCATGCTCGTTCGGTTACAGTGCACTCCTAAGTAGTCTCTTCAGAGAGGGAATACACATAAACTCATCTCTGAATTCCTCCTAGACACGAGTATCTCTTTTTCACTCCAAATGATAGCTCAGTGAGATTTAAAACTCTTACAATCTGGCCGGGCATGGTGGCTCACGCCTGTAATCGCAACACTTTGGGAGGCCGAGGCGGGCGGATCACCTGAGGTCAGGAGTTCAAGACCAGTCTAGCCAACATGGTGAAACCCTTATTATTAAAAAATTTTCTTAAAAAATAAAAATAAATTTAAAAAACTCTTACAATCCTACTGTCTTCCTATGTCCAGCATTGCAAGTGAGACTTGTGTCTACCTGGTCTTCACCCTTTGGATACAGATTGCTGTCTACCACGGCCCCCTGTAATGTAAATGCGAGCCACGTGTCATTTTAAATTTTCCAGTAATCACATTGAAAGAGATCAAAGAGCACAGTGGATCAAGATCTTGTTTCTTTTTATTTTTTTAAGCAAAACTCATCTTAATATATTTTCTTTAACCCAGTATATCCAAAATGCTTCAACTTGTAATCAATACAAAATTATTTGTGACATAGTTCACATTCTCTTTTCCAAACTGTCTTCAGAACCTGCAGGCACTTTACATGAGGGCCACACAGCATAGACTCACCAGGTTTAATGTGTTCAGCAGCCACTGTACTGGCCTGCATGAATCTAGAAAAATTTGAAGATTTTCTCTTTATTTCTGAAATTTAGGAATTTTATCCATAATTACTTAGCTTTGATTTTTTTTTAATCAATCCAGAATTCAGTGAAAGAAAAAAGAGAATCTGTACATATTTCTTTAGCTCTGGGGAATTTTTTCCTATCATTGTTGAATCACTGCTTCTCCTTGATATTAGAGGTCTCTTGGGCCCTTTCTCCCAAATCTATCTCCATCATCGTGAGTATTCATTCACGTCCCTCCAACTTGACCTTTCTGGAATCTGACTATCCACAGGGACCATCTCGGCAGTGCATCTGTGACACTTTAGCTCTAGACTGTCCTTTTGGGGCTACAGTTGACTTTTCTTCAAAGACTCTTATTACTCACCCACCACCATCACTCTGGAAACTCCTGGACCACCCTCTATGTGGTTATTTCTGTCTGTGTTGAGCTAGGGGTGAAGGCACAGCTTTGTGGAGGCTGCCATGCAGTGACACAGGAGACTCAGGGTGCCCCACAGCTCCTTCACTCTCCCAGCCTCCCTGGGCCTCCACTGGACCTGCTGCCTCGGGATCTCCTGCCCATTCCCTGAGTTCCCCAGGAGAAAAGAGTACGCTCTCTGTCCACACCCCAGGTTCCGCCCACCTATCAGCCCAGCAACTACTTGGCTCAGCAACAATGCAGCCAGAGTCGAGACATAGGGGAACTATGCCCAGGAAGTCGTGAACCCTCCAACATCTAAAACTAATTTTTTTTTTGAGACAGGGTCGCGCTCTGCCACCCAGGTTCAAGTGCAGTGGTGCAATCACGGTTCGCCGCAGCCTTGACCTCTTGGGCTCAAGCAATCCTTCCAGCTCACCCTCCCAAGTAGCTGGGAGTATGGTGCACACCACCACACCCAGCTGATTTTTTGTATTTCTTGTAGAGATAGGGTTTCACCATGTTACCCAGGCTGGTCTTGAACGCAGCTCAAGCAATCTGCCTGCCTCAGCCTCCCAAACTGTTGGGATTATAGACACCATACCTGGTCTAAAATTAATTTTTAATTACTCAAAAATAATATTGTCTCCTTAAGTGAGCATGCTTTAAAAATACTTTAGAGAAAAATGTTAGGTTAAAAGTACAGTTAACCCTCACCATCTGTGGGGGATGAGTTCCAAGAACCCCTAGATACTAAAATCCACAGATGTTCAAGTTCCTGATACAAAATGGTGTCTTTGCACATAGCCTACACACATCCTCCTGTATGCTTTAAACCATCTCTAAACTACTTACAATACCTAACACAATGTAAATGCTATGGTGATAGTTGTTATACTATATTGTTTAGGGAATAATGATAGGGAAAAGTCTGTTCATATTCAGTACAGATATAACCATCCATTTTTGTCCCAAATACTGTCAAACCATAGTTAGCTGAATGTATGAACATGGAACCCATGGATACAGAGGGCCAAGTGTTCTCATTTACCAGGTAGTAAATAATTAGCCACTCACATTGACCTAAGTCTAGACTGGCAACAAGAATGACTCTTTATCGTTCTCCTTTAATAGATAAGCTAACTGAGGCAAAGGTGGTAAAGCAAACTGCCCATGACCACATAGCTGGGAAGAACAGTTTGGGTTTAAACCCAGGCCATTTTTCTCCTGACTACTGGAACACTAAAAAGATATTCTGGCCCAGCCTGGTGGCTCACACCTATAATCCCAGCACTTTAAGAGGCTGAGGTAGGAAGATCACGAGGTCAGGAGTTTGAGACCAGCCTGGCTGGCCAATATGGTGAAACCTCGTCTCTACTAAAAATACAAAAATTAGTCGGATGTACTGGCTCACGCCTGTAATGCCAGCACTTTGGGAGGCCAAAGCCGGTGGATCACAAAGTCAGGAGTTCAAGACCAGCCTGGTCAAATTGGTGAAACCCCATCTCTACTAAAAAGACAAAAATTAGCCAGGCGTGGTGGCGGGCGCCTGTAATCCCAGCTACTCGAGAGGCTGAGGCAGGGGAATTGCTTGACCCGGAAGGCGGAGGTAGCAGTAAGCCGAGATCGTGCAACTGCACTCCAGCCTGTGAGACAGGGCAATACTCCATCTTAAAAAAAAATATATATATATATATATATATTTGTAATACTATATATGTGTATATATTTAAATAAATTAGCCATATATGTGTGTATATATTTAAATATATATATAAATTAGCCAGGCATGGTGGCATGTGCCTGTAGTCCCAGCTACTCTGGAGGCTGAAGGAGAAGAATCGCTTGAACCCAGGAAGTGGAGGTTGCAGTCAGCCGAGATTGTGCCACTGCACTCCACCTTGGGCAAAAGAGAGAGACTCTGTCTCAAAAAAAAAAAAAAAAAAAAAGATATTCCACCATAATTCAAATTTACTCATTCTTTTATTACCTGAAGAAAGAATTGAACACACTATGTAAAGCAGATAAATAAGAACTACTAAAGAACAAAATGAAGAAAACAAAATGAAAGAATTTTAAAGTTGGAAGAGGCAGTGACAAAAAACTTAGACAAAAAGCTCCCTGGGCCAGGGTTCTCCTCATATGCAACAAGACACACAAACCAGACAATGTGCAAGTCCCCTCAGCACTAACATCAGTAAAATGCATCAAACATGAGGACTCAAAACTTCACCACCTTTCCTTCCGTCTGTGTCAGGTTAGGGACATATGTTGGTGATCACAGCCATAAGAAAGGCAGGCAGAATCAATTTTCTGAGAAAAACAGTAAGATTAAAAGACAATGCATGTATTTATCAAAGGGTGGTTTTATGTATGAATAGTTTTAAATTATCTATACCAAGTTCATTGGGTATGGATGATAGAAACACATCACTAAATAAGCTATAAAAAGCATCCAGCCCCAAATTCATTTAAAAAAAGAACTGTTGGCCGGGTGCGGTGGCTCACACCTGTAATCCCAGCAATTTGGGAGGCCGAGGAGGGCAGATCACGAGGTCAAGAGATTGAGACCATCCTGGCCAACATGGTGAAACCCCGTCTCTACTAAAAATACAAAAATTAGCTGGGCGTGGTGGCGTGTGCCTGTAGTCCCAGCTACTCGGGAGGCCGAGGCAAGAGAATTGCTTGAACCCGGGAGGCGGAGGTTGCAGTCAGCCGAAATCGCACCACTGCACTCCAGTCTGGCACCTGGCAAAAGATCGAGACTCTATCACAAAAAAAAAAAAAAAAAAAAAAGAACTGTTAAAATTAAAGCAGAATAAAATGAATTGATATTCATCTATCAATATTTGATAACAAAAGAGAGGCCACTTTTTCAGGGAATATTCTTTCCCTTCAAGATTTAATGCTGGCACCTACATTATTGTGCCATTAAAGCTGCCTGCAAGTACAGGCACGATTAATATTGTCAAGTGATTTGCTTGTAATATGATTAGCGGGGAAATTCATGAGGTAACACAAACCTTAAGAAATACATTATTTATATTTGTAATTTATTTCAAATTACAAATTTATTACTATCTTGATGCTATTTATGAAAGTTGCAAATTTAACAGAATTGACATTTAAATGCACCAGTGCACTGGCAAATGCATGATGTTTCTCCTCAGAAAAGGTCCACTTTACAATATGCTATATAGGGTAAGGCAATTAAAATGCAATGAGATGCCAATTTTTATTTAGCACCCAACAGATCAGCCAACAGAATACTAACCCTGCTGGAGAGAAAACTAGATTAGTCATTAAGAAAATGTTCACTTTTAAATCAAGCTCCATTGCCTAAAATATTAATCAGAGCAAGGGGTTCCTAGAGTCCTGAAGATGTTTACTTGTCTTAATGTCTCCAGTACAACACTAAATCAGTAATACTTTAAAATATAGTCTTAAATCTTAATTGTTTATCTTCCATTAGATTTATTTTTCTTGTTTCATCAATTTTTCTGTCAGGTTGATTTTTTTTTTTTTTAGACACTGGTTTCTCCACAGTTTGCTTCTTGCACATTTAAGTAAGAAGCCAATATTTCAAAGTCCTACCTATCTATTTCCTAGGATGTTTCCTTCTCAAAAGGAGGAGCTCTTTGTTTTCATCTGTGTATCAGCTTAGTGGAGGCGATGGCATGCAGGTGAAGGAATAACGGAGAAACAAAAGGCTCCATCCCCAGTGTTCTGTTCATGTCCTTTTCCACAGCGCAAGTTCTGAATTTCTCAGGTCTTTTCTTCTCTCAATGTAACTAACACAATTCAAGCAGTTAGCCTGAAACTAAGTGTAAGTGGAAGGCATTCCTAACAAGAAACCAATGTTCCCCTTCCCTTTCATCTTCAGAATACTGTACACTCTTCTATATCCGAATAAGCCTTCTTTGGCAACACTATATCTAACAAAGAAAAATGCTTGGACTTTTGAGATTGTTACTACAACCTGTGAAAAGAATTTAACATTCTTACAGTTAGTAACTCTAGTTGCCTTTTTTAATCTTTGTGTCTGATGAACCACTTACACTGCCACTTATTTTCTGAAATGCACAAGTGCTCCTCTGTCATCCCCAAATCAGACCACTGCCCTAAAAACAAGCTCCTAAAACCAATAGTTCATTGTTTCTTCTTAAAATACATAGTTGCAAAGTCTAACCTGATAAAACTAGTATAGTGGACACTCAATCACTTTTAGAATAAAGTACATAATTAAATGCATTTTGTTCACTCAGTCGCTAGGACCCCAAACCCACCCACCTGTTTTAGTGCCTATCACCCTAGGGTGCTAGAAGAATGTGGGTGGGGGGGAGAGGGGCTTTTTCCAGATGACTCTGACAGCACACCAGACAGCTACTCCTACAAGCCCCAACCTGATTGAGCCATATACAGGAGCCTGCAGGACTCGAGAGAGTAGGCTTTCCAGCTCTGGCTCCAGCAGCTCTCCTAGTACCTCCCCTGGGAAGGCTCCACATCCACCCCCTACCAGCCACTCACCCAAGTGAGTGGATGTCATTAGGTCCCACAGAAGACCGCTAGCAATTTCTTCCATGCAGGGAGCCAGGTCTCCCTCTGGGGGTGGGGGGCTCCTTCCTTAATGGCGCTCACCTAGGGTTGGAGGTGTTCTCTTCATCTGCTACTCCTGTATTCTCTAGAGTTCTCTTTAACTCTCACTAGCCAATAATCCATCATGCCAACTCCCTATAAAAATCCCTGACATTGGGCCAGGCATGGTGGTACGCCCCTGTAATCCCAGCACTTTGGGAGACCGAGGTGGACGCATCACTTGAGCCCAGGAGTTCAAGACCAGCCTGGCCAACATGGTGAAACTCCATCTCTACTAAAAATACAAAAATTAGCCAGACGTGGTGGCAGATGCCTGTCGTCCCAGCTACTCAGGAGGCTGAGGCACAAGAATCACTTGAACCCGGGAGGCAAAGATTGCAGTGAGCCAAGATCACGCCACTGTACTACAGCCTGGATGACAGAGGGAGACTCTGTCTCAAGAAATAACCAACCAAACAAAAAAAATCATTGACACTGAGCTTTCCCTATCCGAATCACTGCGTAGTTTCAGTCTCCTCCTGGAACCTAACAAACACACAGAAAAATACTGGGTTATGCTTGTTTGTTTTTGAGACAAGTCTTGCTCTGTTGCCAAGACTGGAGTGCAGTGGTGCAATCTTGACTCACTGCAACCTCCGCCTCAAGCGATCCTCCCACCTCAGCTGCTCAAGTAGCTGGAACTATAAGCATGTGCCACCACACCTGTCTAATATTTGTATTTTTGGTAGAGATGGGGTCTCGCTATGTTACTAAAACTGGTCTTGAATCCGAGCTAAAGCAATCCGCCCGCCTTAGCCTCCCATAGTGCTGGGATTACAGACGTGAGCCACTATGCCCAGCCAACATTGTTATGAGTACCTGACAAAGTGGACTTTAAGGGAAGCAGCATTACTAAAGAGAGACCCTTCATTAAAATAAAAAGGTCAATTCATCAAGAAGATACAGCAGTTCTATACTCATATGCATCAAATAACAGGACCATAAAATATATAATGCAAAAACAGTCCTAAATAGGATACTTGGACAAATTCACAAGCATAATGAGAAATTTAACACAAGTCTCTGAAGTAACAAAAAAAATCAGTAAATACATAGAAAAGTTGAGGTAACACAATTAACAAACGTGAACTGTTCAGGCGGCACTCTACCTCTCTAGAACACAGGCTTCTAAGTAAACCATTCACAAATGCTGTGTGTGAGCCACAGAGCCAGTCTCAAAAGTATGATAAAAAAGAATAAAGAAGAAATGGTGTTAAAAGCCACAGTAAACATAAACATCATAGCAAGTATAAAACCACACACACTTGGCTGTTTATTTGGACAATGCTCAAAATTATACCGAGGTGTTGGGGTGGGCTGATACCTTCAAACAGGGAGAGGGGGGCCATGTTCAGGAGGTGTATGCCTTGATTTAGGTGGTGACTGCATTTTTTTTTTCAGATTCAATAACTATCAATATTTATTAACATACAACATTAACATACAACATTATTTGAGTTTTTTTTTTTCTACTTTAGATTCTGGGGTATATGTACAGATCATTCAAGATTGTTGCATAGGTACATTCATGGCAAGGTGGTATGTTGCCACCATCCCCCCATCACCTATACCTGACATTTCTCCCCATTATCACCCCTCACCCTCCCTCCCATTATCCCTCCCGTAGCGCCCACAACAGATCCCAGTGTGTGATGCTCCCCTCTTTGTGTCCATGTGTTCTTATTGTTCAACACCCACCTATGAGTGAAAACATGCAGTGTTTGATTTTCTGTTCTTGTGTCAGTTTGCTGAGAATTATGGTTTCCAGGTTCATCCATGTCCTACAAAGAACACAAACTCAT
>CAUYLG010054014.1:0-45664 GCA_963573385.1 Cacajao melanocephalus | reverse complement strand
TGATTGCTCCACTGCACTCCAGCCTGGGCAACAGAAAGAGATCCTGGACTTTCTTTTTTTTTTTTTTTGAGATGGAGTCTCACTCTGTCACCAAGGCTGGAGTGCAGTGGCGCGATCATGGCTCACTGCAACCTCTGCCTCTCAGGTTCAAGCGATTCTCCTGCCTCAGCCTCCTGAGTAGCTGGGATTACAGGTGCCCACCACCACACCCAGCGAATTTTTTGTATTTTTAGTAGAGATGGGGTTTCACCATGTTGGCCAGGCTGGTCTTGAACTCCTGACCTTAGGTGATCTGCCTGCTTCAGCCTCCCAAAGTGCTGGGATTACAGGTGTGAGCCACCGCACCCGGCTTTCTTTCTTATTTATTTATTTTTGAGATGGAGTTTTGCTCTTGTTGCCCAGGCTGGAGTGCAATGATGTGATCTTGGCTCACCGCAACCTCCACCTCCTGGGTTCAAGCGATTCTCCTACCTCAGCCTTCCCGAGTAGCTGGGATTATAGACATGTGCTACCACACCCAACTAATTTTGTATTTTTAGTAGAGATGGCATTTCTCCATGTTGGTCAGGCTGGTCTCAAACTCCCAACCTCAAGTGATCCGACTGCCTCAGCCTCCCAAAGTGCTGGGATTATAGGTGTGAGCCACTATGCCCTGGCTGAGACCCTGGACTTTAAAACCTCTTGGTCCAGTAAAGACATCTAATACCCATGGGAACAGATATTAGCAGTGACCATCTCAGCAGCTTGGCAGATAGCAGGAGAAATCCTGTAGAGGCCAGGCTCAGAAACCAGTTTTGGTGTTAATCTTCCACCCTTGGGCTCTCCAGACTCTACTGGAGCTGGCATTTGAACCCATGCCATGTCTGCCTAATTGCATTGTTTTTAGCTCCTCCCACCCCTCAGAACACCTTCTTTCATTTTGCAGATCAGCGGTTTGAGTGCTACATTTGCAGAGATTTTCTTGGAAATAATTCAAAGCAATCTTCCTGAAGGAGTCAGATTGTTAGTGAAGGAGGTAGGTGCTGATTTGAGAAGAGGCCCCTGCTGGCCTGTGTATGCTTAAAATAAGGATAAGAACATCTGGACTTCCTGGCTTCTCAAAAATTAGAAAGAACAGAGAAATGTGGGTAACGTAGCCTCAATAATAATCAAGCCTTCAAGGCTTGACTGTAGCCTGACTGAATATATTTCATAAAGAATGCTAGTCAACAGGATGTTTGGTCAGGCATGGAAAACTTGGAGAACATTAGGAATCTTAGCCTAAATACTGAGTATTTGGGTCCAGTTGCCAAGATGATCCTTCTTCTGATACAGATGTATCAGGTCATCTTAGACTGGTACCATTTGCTCCATTCAGCTCTGCTTGTTCTGAGTCCAGGACAAGCTTCTTGTTATTTGGTTGTTATTTGGTCTTCACATAGATCTGGGTACAGGGACAGCATGTGCTGGTCATGCTGACTTAAAATAGTCCAATCCATGTTTGTTTTATTTCCCATGTAAATAAATAATTTTGGTATTCTCTCTCTCTCTTAAATGCTTCTATTGTGATAGTTATAGCATTTTGACATTAAATCTTCATATATCTGTCTTTTCTAACCAGACTGTAAGTTCCCTGAAAGCAAGGAGGAAATCTGATTCAAGTTTGAATCCCTAATATCTAATATATGTCTGCTACATAGTCAATAATAAAAGTTACTTGAATCTGAATGATTGTCTACAGAGCTGGCTCATGGGCCATTTTTGGATGCTGTGCATATTTGGGTAACTAAAAGCACTGCAATAATTTCCACTTATTTTCTTTTTCTTCTCCTTAGCACACTGAAGAAGACTTCAAGGGAAGATTCAAAGCTCGACCAGAACTGGAAGAATTGTTGGCCAAGTTGAACTAGCTACTGTAGACCCTTTCATGCCAGCACTGGTCATATTGAGTGCCAAGGAGAAGAGCTTATTGGGTGGTCAGAGTTCATCAGGAGACCTGACCCTTAGATTTCATAAGTACCCATTCCCATAGCCAGTAATGCCCGCACTCCTCTGTGGCATGGCTGTACTTGCCATTTGTTACCACCTACCTGTGAGCTAACCCTTGTTATCCTCCATCTAATAAAAATCTGCTGCTGATGTGTATAGGTATGAGTGTTAGAGAAATTTGCTCATCCTGTGGAGTATCTTTAAGAGATTCTGGCTGGGCACGGTGGCTCACGCCTGTAATCCCAGCACTTTGGGAGACCAAGGTGGGTGGATCACAAGGTCAAGAGATCGAGACCATCCTGGCCAACATGGTGAAACCCCCATCTCTACTAAAAATACAAAAAATTAGCTGGGTGTGGTGGTGCATGCCTGTAGTCCCAGCTACTCGGGAGGCTGAGGCAGGAGAATTGCTTGATCCCAGAGGCAGAGGTTGCAGTGAGCCAAGATCATGCCACTGCATTCCAGCCTGGTGACAGAGCAAGACTCTGTCTCAAAAAAAAGAGATTCTATATTTTGGCCAGGCACAGTGGTGCATCCTTGTAATCCCAGCACTTTGCAAGGCCGAGGCAGGAGGATTGCTTGAGACCTGGAGCTTGAGACCAGCCTAGCAACACAGGGAGACCTTGCCTTTACTGAAAACATTTTTTTAAATTAGTTGGGCATGGTGGTGTGCACTTGTAGTCCCACTACTTGGGAAGCTGAGGTGGAAGGATTGCTTGAGCCCAGGAGTTTGAGACTGCAGGAGCTATGATTGTGCCATTGCACTCCAGCCTGGGTGACAGAGCAAGACCCTTTCTCCTAAAAAAAAAAAAAAGAGAGAGAGATCTGGCTGGGCGTGGGGCTCACACCTGTCATCGCAGCACTTTGGGAGGCCGAAGTGTGAGGATCAGGAGGTCAGGAGATCAAGACCATCCTGGCCAACATAGTGAAACCCTGTCTCTACTAAAAAATATAAAAATTAACTGGGCGTGGTGGTGCACGCCTGTAGTCCCAGCTACTCAGGAGGCTGAGGCAGGAGAATTGCTTGAACCCGGGAGGCAGAGGTTGCAGTGAGCCGAGATCACACCACTGCACTCCAGCCTTGTGGCTGGTGACAGAGCTAGACTGTCTCCAAAAAAAAAAAGATTCTATTTTCTCTTTGCCTTATGCTTTAGCTCAGAAGCATGTTCCCCTTCCATATTTCTCCAACTAGGGTGAATTCATCCTTTAAAGCAGTCTGGCATGGTGGTCCTGTAGTGAAGCAGAGGATCATAACATAAGTGAACTCTCTACGGGTGGAAGTTGGAGAGTGGGAGATTTTGGCTTTCTACATGAAAAAACTCTCCAGATAGAAATAGATTCTGCCCATAAGTGAAATAAATTGCTTTGTGGGGGTTTTGAGTGACTTACTCAGGTAGATGTTACATAACTGCTAATTAAGTTTGCCTGGATTGAGTTTAAGCAAATAATTGAAAGTTTATCTTGGTCAGGTGTCAGCAAATTATTGCCCATGAACCAAATCCTACCCACTCCCTGCTTTTTTTTAAACATATTTAGCTGAAATTCATATTTATAAAATTAAACATTTTAAAATGAGTAATTCAGTATCATTTATTTAGTACATTCACAATGTTGTGCAATGACCAGCTCTATCTAGTTCCAAAACCCCTCCCTGTTTTTTAAAATAGAGGTTTATTGGATAAGAGCCTTGCTTACTCACATACTGTCTCTGGTTGCTTTAATGCTACAATGGCAGAGCTGCGTAGCTGCATGTGTATTGCCTCTATATCATATGGGCAATGGGCAGTGTCACATGTTTTCCATTTGGAAAACTGTAAAAAATAGCAGTCTTTTCCAGTTGCTCAGTTGTTATCAATATGTGGAAGCAGGAATCAGAATTTCATAAATTGACAAGATACTGGAGCTCAAGGACTTTAGGATTCAGCCAACCTAATTGTCTCTTTTAGCTAGTACAGGTTAGGAGTCCATAGAGGGCAATCCTTTGCCCAAGGTCATGGGGTATGTCATTGGCAGAGGGGCAGCAGGATTCAAATCTTCTGATTCCTACTCCACCTCCTTCTGTCACATTACTCAGGAATAAGTCAGGCTTCTGACACAGGAGGCAGCTGGATTCTGTCACCTTGGAGCTCTTGTGTCACTGACCTAGTTCTCTCACTGGAGTCGTAGAGCTTTTGTTCCTCGTGATTAGTTTGCCCTGAGACAAATGGAAATTACTCTTAATGTCTTATCCTGGTAAGAGGGACTGGAGATATTCTGATTGCCAGAACTTCAGGGTTACGAAACAATTATGAGCTTTGACTCGCCTGGAGGGAGGCCCAGAAGGAAATGGATGTTCTTAGGATCACATGGCAGTGAAACCAAATGGAACACAAGTCTTCTGGCCCCAGGTTGAAAATACCTTCTCTTCCGTCCCTCAGACAACCTTTGAAAGGAAAAGAGGCAAACAAACCTGGGTTGTGCCTGACTTCTACATTTATTAGTTTTGAAGCTGAGTTATTCTAGCCTCAAGGAACCTCAGATTTCTGATCTGAAGAATGAGGATAATCCCTTTTTAGGGATTTGAGATGGAGATAATGTATATAATGAGCTAGTAATGATCAGTAAGTATTATATTTCCTTCCCTTCTAAAACTTCTTCGGCATACATCATTGAGGTATAATTTATATATAGTGACACACGGATCTTGAGGGTATATTTGATCGATTTTGAAACTACATCTACCTATCCATGAAATCCATACTTCTATCAAGGTAAAGAACATGTCCACTACCCCAAAAAGTTCCCTCATAATCTTTTTCTCCCCCACCCCCAGAGATGGAGTCCTGCTCCGTCGCCCAGGCTGGAGTGCAGTGGCGCAAATCTCGGCTAACTGCAACCTTCGTCTCTGGGTTCAAGCAATTCTCCTGCCTCAGCCTTCCAAGTAGCTGGGATTACAGGTGCCACCATGCCCGGCTAATTTTTGTATTTTTAGTAGATAACAGGGTTTTTGCCATGTTGGCCAGGCCGGTCTAGAACTGGCTGGTCTCGAACTGCTGACCTTATGATCTGCCTGCCTCAGCCTCCCGAAGTGCTGGGATTACAGGCGTGAGCCACTGCACCTGGCCATCTTTCACATTTTCCCCAAGAAGTAACCCCTAACCTCCTTTCTACTCCCATAGATTAGTTTTGGCTATCTAGTACTACATATAAATGAAATATACAGTATGTATCCTTTTGTGTCTGACTTCATTTAGCATAATGTTTTATCCATTGTGTTACATCAGTACTTCATCTCTTCAGCATACTTTCAGTTTTGAATATCCTAGTTGGGGTTAAATTATTCCTAGTAGTGCCATGGAATCGCAAGGGATAGGCAAGAGAGAAGAAGGAATATCAGTGAATTGGGAATCAGAATAGATGGGTCCTAATCCTGGCTCTATCAATACGTAACCTTGGAGATAAACTATTTTGGTCTTCATTTTACAAATGTGTTAACTGGCCCAGGGAAGGAAAGAGACTTGTTTAAGTTCACCTAGTTAAGCCAGTGGCAGAGCCAAGGTTAGTTTAAGGTTACTCAATTCCTGGTTGAGTGGCTGAATGCACATTATTGAGATTTTTAAAAAAGGATTTTTATGTAGATCACTCATTTTCTTTCTTTCTTTCTTTTTTTTTTTTGAAATAGTTTCACTCGTCACCCAGGCTGGACTACAATGGCACAATCACAGCTCACTGCAACCTCCACCTCCCAGGTTCAATCGATTCTCCTGCCTCAGCCTCCCAAGTAGCTGGGATTACAGGCAACTGCCACCCAGCTAATTTTTGTATTTTTAGTAGAGACAGGGTTTCACTATGTTGAGCAGGCTGGTCTCGAACTCCTGACCTCAGGTGATCCACCTGCCCCGGCCTCCCAAAGTGCTGGGATTACAGGCCTGAGCAACCGTGCCTGGCCAGGTCACTAAAATGGGTAAAATGGGCAGTTTTCCTAGTTGAGGCCAGCAGATTCCTCAGTTTCATGTTTTTGTTCCTTTTCTCTGGCTGAGGATGATTTCTTTCTCCACCATGGAAGCCTGGAAATGGCCAGCTGTGAATTCTAAAAAGGTATGTTTTAGACAAGGAGAAACAAATGAAATCTAGGTATTTTGGCTGCTCAGACACTAGCAATGCTGAGACCCCTGGGTCCCCTCTGTTTCTAGTGTACTTAAGGAAAGCTTTCTGAGCCTATATTGGGTGTGCCTAGAACTAGACCTGCTGGAAAGACACCACAGACAGAGGTGGCCAATGTGTCTTGTGCTTGTTTAATCTGTACTTTGATCTCTGTGAATATTTGTTTTCACATCTGATCTTCCTTTCAGAATCTAAAATGATTCATTTGGCTATAATAATGCCCCCGGAATAACGCTCATTCTCAGACATTTCAGCTCATTTTAGGGAATCAGCTTACCATTTAGACAGAGTGCCCAGGCTCTGAAGAATGAAAACTCTTCAAAAGATATCTGCTGAGAGGCAGGAATCACTGCTACCTCTGCCTGCTTTAAGTCCTGGCTGGAGCAGAGGAGGGAGCCCCAGCATTTTCTACAGGAAAATGTAAGGATTCAGTCTGGACTTGCTTCAGTTCTCTTTGGGCTTCTTTTTTTCTTTCTTTTTTTTTTTTTGAGACAGAGTTTTGCTCTATTGCCCAGGCTGGGGTGTACGGCATGATCTCGGCTCACTACAACCTCGATCTCCCAGGTTCAAGCAATCCTCCTGCCTTGGCATCCCTAGTAGCTGGGATTACAGGCACCCACCAACACGCCCAGCTAATTTTTTGTATTTTTAGTAGAGAAGGGTTTTCACTATGTTGGCTAGGCTGGTTTTGAACTCCTGACCTCAGGTGATCCACCCACCTCAGCCTCCCAAAGTGCTGGGATTACAAGCATGAGCCACCACACCCAGCTCTCTTTGGGTTTCTAGTCCACAGCCCAAGGACTTAGTCTGGCAACTTTACGGAGAGATATGGGAGGAGTATCTTCTTACTCATCCAGTAAAACACATTACAGTGCACCTTTGTACTGAGCACAAGGCCAAGTTCCCAGCCAAGGACCTTGTAAGGAAGAGCTAAACCATGAGTCTGTCCTAGGCCTAGCCAAGAGAGGCATCAAGTCAAGAGGTCTCTCCACTCATCCCTGGCACCAAGCCTCTCTGCAGAGGCAACCCAAAGCTGCCAGAGTTAGATCCTTTAGGGACAGGTATGGACCACCTTAAAGTCCAGCTCCTAGACTATGGGCTGCAGAGCTGAGACTAAAGAAAAACATACCAATCTAGATCACTGTGGGCAATTTGCACTAATTAATTGCAAACATTTAATTTCCTTTTTGCAAAGAGCTGACAAAAGCAAAGTCAATGTGGTTACTCACTACTGTGTGTTAAGCACTGTACTGGGCACCAGATGCCTCTAAACGTACGGAGCAGAAAACAGCCTAGGCTTTAGAGCAAGACATGCTTTGGAGTCTGATCTGAGCTTTATTTCCTTATCTAAAGGAGAGTGAATGCCATGTTCAGAGGATTCGAGATTAGATTAGATAATGTAACTCAGGAAAGTCACTAGCACACATTAATAGTGATGATGGATAATAGCTAAACGGAACACTTACTATGTGCCAGATGCTGTTCCTAAGCTAAACCAATGTTTAACTCAATCTTTCAACAATCCTATGAGGAAGGCCTGTATTAGTTTTGGGCTTGTGTAGAAGGTATTATATTTGCATTTTTACAGAAGTAAAAATACATCCTAAGATGTTAAGTAACTTGTCCAAAGTCACAAAGCTAGTAAGTGGCATAAGTGGGATTTGAAGGCAGCACATCATTGGGATTGAGAGGAGGCTCTGGAACCAGATTGTCTGAATTAAATGCTCCCCTCCTAAAATTTTTTTTGGTGGTATATGCAAAATGTTTAGACACAATGCCCAATAAATTTTTAACACTTTTTATTATTAGCTACGTATGTTTCATTCCCTCATTTATTTGTCTTAGTAAGCTTGTGACATAGAAATTATCCTCATTTATTTGAAATAGGCTTGGATGGCAAGAGTCCTGTTTGCCTGATCAAATACATTCTGTGACCCACCCCGTGCTAACTCCCTATTAGAGCCAGTGTCCTCCAAAACATGCTTGCTCCACGTAGCTGGTTTGGAAGCCATCCTTCCTGCTAGAGACCCTTTATGCTTCTCTCTGCTACTATCACCCTCCTCCATAGCCTTTTTTTTTTTTTTGAGACAGAGTCTCATTCTATTGCCCAGGCTGGACTGCAATGGTACAATCTTGGCTCACTGCAACCTCTGCCTCCCAGGTTCAAGCGATTCTCTTGCCTCAGCCTCCTGAGTAGCTGAGATTACAGGAACGTACCACCATGCCTGGCTAATTTTTGTATTTTAGTAGAGACGGGGTTTCACCATGTTGGCCAGGCTGGTCTCCAACTCCTGATCTCATGATCCGCCCACCTCGGCCTCCCAAAGTGCTGGGATTATAGGCATGAGCCACTGCACCCTGCCCATAGCCTACTATTTTTTTTTTTTTTTTGAGATGGAGTCTTGCTCTTTCACCAGGCTGACGTGCAGTGGCACGATCTCAGCTCACTGCACCGTCTCCCAGATTCAAGCGATTCTCCTGCCTCAGCCTCCTGAGTAGCTGGAACTACAGGCATGTGCCACCATGCCTGGCTAGTTTTTTGTATTTTAGTAGAGATGGGGTTTCACCATGGCCAGGATGGTCATGGGGTTTCACCATGGCCAGGACCTTATGATCCGCCTGCCTCGGCCTCCCAAAGTGTTGGGATTACAGGCGTGAGCCATTGCACCCGGCCAGCCTATTTTAAATTATGCAAATTAATACATACATTCCTATTGTAAAAGATTTCAATACACAAGCAAATTCCTTACTGATGGAAATTGACATTGTGACCATTTATTTTCTTTTACAAACAATGCTGCAATAAACCTAATAGTATAAATGTTTTATAAAAATACAATTCTGGCCAGGCAAGGGGGCTCATGCCTGTAATCCCAGCATTTTGGGAGGCTGAGATGGGAGGTTCACTTGAGCCCAAGTGTTTGAGACCAGCCTGGGCAACATAGTGAGTGAGACCTCATCTCTACTAAAAACAAAAATTTGTGTGATTATCCATGCTGTAGAGCATGTTTATAGTTTCCTATTGCAGCTTATTTGTTCACTTTTTTTTTTTTTGAGATGGGAGTCTTGCTGTCACCCAAGCTGGAGTACAGTGGCACGATCTCGGCTCACTGCAACCTCAACCTCCCAAGTTCAGGCAGTTCTCCTGCCTCAGCCTCCCAAGTAGCTGGGATTACACTCGGCATGCACAACGCGCCTGGCTAATTTTTTTGTATTTTTAGCAGACACGGGGTTCTGCCATGTTGGCCAGGTTGGTCTTGAACTCCTGAGCTCAAGTGATCCATCATCTACTCTGGCCTCCCAAATGTTGAGATTACAGGTGTGGGCCACCACGCTGAGCCTACTTCATCTTTAA
This sequence comes from Cacajao melanocephalus, assembly GCA_963573385.1. NCBI lineage: Eukaryota > Metazoa > Chordata > Mammalia > Primates > Pitheciidae > Cacajao > Cacajao melanocephalus. The sequence goes on along the minus strand of CAUYLG010054014.1, from coordinate 36,198 downwards.
AAGTTTAACTTGGCCGGGAATGGTGGCTCATGCCTGCAATCCCAGCACTTTGGGAGGCTGAGACAGGTGGATCGTGAGGTCAGGAGTTAAGACCAGCCTGGCCAAGATAGTGAAACCCCATCTCGACTAAAAATACAAAAATTAGTCGGCTGTGGTGGCAGGCGTAATCCCAACTACTGGGGAGGCTGACGCAGGGAATTGCCTGAACCTGGGAGGCGGAGGTTGCAGTGAGCTGAGATCATGCTGCTACACTCCAGCCTGGGGGACAGAGAGAGACTCCAAAAAAAAAAAAAAAGTTCAACTCAACTGATTCCCTTCTCTTCTGAGATTCTTGCTGAAAACTCCAGTGCACACTGCTTGTTTACTCTGACGAATCAGCACTGAGTACACAAGGACACATAGCGATTTGTCTTTTTATTATAATTTGCCTGTTGTTATCCCCTTCAGCCTGAAATAGGATTATTCTTTAAATTCCTACTTTCTCTTTTCTCTTTACTTCTTCTCCAAATACTGGCATGAAGTCTCAAAGTAAATTTTAAGGCCTACTATACCTCAGATTTGGGCTTCTAATAGGTGCTCAAGAAATATTTGTTATTGGCCAGATGCGGTGGCTCACACCTGTAATCCCAGCACTTTGGGAGGCTGAGGCAGGAAGATCACTTGAGATCAGGACTTCAAGACCAGCCTGGTCAAAATGGCGAAACCCCATCCCTACTAAAAATACAAAAATTAGCTGGGTGTGGTGGTGCTTGCCTGTAGTCCCAGCTACTTCGGAGGCTGACGCAGGAGAATTGATTGAACCAGGGAGGTGGAGGTTGCAGTGAGCAGAGATTGGGCCACTGCATTCCAGCCTGCGTGACAAAACAAGACTCTGTCTCAAAAAAAAAAAAAAAAAAAAAAAAGAATAGAATGGAAGAGTAGTTTTGTTGAAGAAAAATGAAAAGTGATATGCAACTGTTCTGAATGGGAAAATACAACCTCCTCAAAGGGGGAATTATTATTCAGCTCCAGCCAATTGTTAGGGAATAAAAGTCACTGTTGATAGCTTTTCCACTTTTCAAAAGCTGAAAAGCTGAAAACAATATACTTTAAAAATGTTAGCCCAACTCTGTGTGTTTGTTGGCTTGGGAGCAGGTTGAGACCAGACTCATTATCTGTTAATTCAACAGAATCTGGCATTTAATAGGTACTCAGTATTTGAATAATCAGCTGGGTGTGGTGATGCACACACCTGTTGTTCCAGCTATTTGAGAGGCTGAGGTGAGAGGATGGCCTGAGCCCACTGAGGCTGCAGTGAGCCATGACTGTGCTACTGCACTCCAGCCTGGGCAACAGAGACCCTGTCTCAAAAAACAGAACAGGCCAGGCGCAGTTGCTCACACCTGTAATCCCAGCACTTTGGGAGGCAGAGGTGGGCGGATCACAAGGTCAAGAGATCAAGACCATCCTGGCCAACATGGAGAAAACCCAACTCTACTAAAAATGCAAAAATTAGCTGGGTGCGGTGTTGCATGCCTTGTAGACTCAGCTACTCAGGAGGTTGAGGCAGAAGAATCGCTTGAACCCTGGAGGCAGAGGTTGCAGTAAGCCAAGAATGTGACACTGCACTCCAGCCTGGCAACAGAGTGAGTCTCCATCTAAAAAACAAAACAAAACAAAACTATATTTGAATAAAAAGTTTCCCCATTTGCTTTTTTCCTTCTACTAAACTGATTGAAACATCCAGAACAAGTGATGAAAGAGAAAGGCACTAATTAGGTAACCAATTTACCATTAGATTATGAATTTAATTTAAAATACAAATGTCCCTAAAATCATGTCAGTACTTGGTACACTGACCCAAGATGTGGGGTAGGGGAGCATCCCTTACCCCATTCTTTGTTTTCATGGCAAATACTGGTGGAATAAGACAGGTGAGGATGTGTGAGATCTGACCCTGAACATATGACAGCTGTTTGTGGCAGTCATGTCCAAACCCATGGCTCTCAACTACAGATCCAAAGACTATCCACATGTGTTACACCTCCCACACCCACCATTCAGGATTTCTTCCTCTATTATCTCTCTGGGTGCTGGTTTTGGCAGGGCCATCTACTGGGGATAGCTGGTATGGGGTCTCAGTGGTGGGCACTGGCTTGTTCTTTCCTCCTCTGCAGTTCCTCTCGCCGCCTCGCCTGCTGTTCACTCATGCAGTCCTTGAAGGCCTGCACCTGTGGCTGGCACTGCCGCCAGTCCTGGTGCTGGGCCATGCACTCCTGCACTGCAAAGTGGGAGGCAGCACAGCCAGAGCGGGAGATCAGCTGGTCCAGCGGGTCCTCCTCCTCCTCCTCTTCTTTCTTTACCGGTCGGGTCCAGGTATGGCCTTGAGGGACTGAGGTTGACATCCTGGGGTCGGGGAGTCTATAGAACATTAACAGAGACAAGGTTAGAGTAGGGATATAATATGTAAGGTTCCTAGATTATAAATAGCACTGACCAGACTGCACTGTTTAGCCTGTTTATGTGTCTGTCTCCTGTGGGAGATTCTAAGCTTGAAGACACACACTTGTATTTTATTTATTTTTTTTTATTTGAGGGGGTCTTGCTTTGTCGCCCAGGATCACTGCAGCCTCCACCTTTAGGGATCAAGCAATCCTTCCTCCTCAGTCCACCCCTGCCAGAATAGCTGGGATTACAGGTGTGCACCACCGCACTCAGCTAATTTTTTTGATTTTTAGTAGAGACAAGGTTTTTCCATGTTGCTCAGCATGGTCTCAAACTCCTGGGCTCAAGTGATCCTCCTACCTCGGCCTCCCAAAGTGGTGGGATTACAGATGTGAGCCACCGTGTCCAGCTGATGTTTGTCTTGATTTCCCTTTGCGTCCCCAGCACTAGGCCTGGCCGACAGCAGTGTTGCAAAGTGGTTTGAACTGAATGAGATAAAGTATGTGAGAATGCTTAACATAACATTCAATAAGCTCAATGGATTTTGTTATTGGAATATGAATTAAGTGAAATGTCATCTTTTTAGAGATATAATCTCTGATCTACCTAAAAAGAACTAAACTTTCAGCAAGGTACAATCGCTCACACCTGTAATCCTAGCATTTTGGGAAGCCTGATTGCCTGAGCCCAGGAGTTTGAGACCAGCCTAGGTTAAAGCAAGACCTTGTCTCTACAAAAAATTTTAAAAATCAGCTGGGCATGGTGGCACATACTTGTAGTCCTAGTTACTCAAGAGGCTAAAGTGGTAGAATCCGTTAAGCCCAGGAATTTAAAGGCTGCAGTGAGCTATGATGGTGCCACTGTACTCCAGCTTAGGTGACATAGTGAGACCCTGTTTCAAATAAATAACCTTTCTTCTTTTATCCTACTGGCCTTATTCTATATCTGAAGAACAAAGTTTAAAACGTGAAAGAGTGCCCAAATATGCGTAGGTTCTGACACATGGGGAGGATGGAAAGAGTTAAGTGTGGCCATAGCATACAGCGTGCAGAGGCCAGGTTAAGACATGAATCTATAAGGTAAGTGAGATGCCTTTGTAAACTATACAAAAATGTGAGATGTATTTATTTGTCCAAACTGTCTTACCCATTTGCATCAGAGGACTCAGCACAAAGTAGCATGCAGAAGGAACTTAAGGTTTGAAGAGAAATGACTTCAGCCTTTGCAAAAATTTCACTATGATGGGCTATAAAGAAACTAGAAGGACTCCTTAATTCCGTTACAGTGTCTGTCATTCACTCAACAAATGACCACCTATCATTTACCAGGCACTATGCTAGTGCTGAGGATTCAGGAGTGACTAAGTTAAGTTCCTGGCTTCATGGAGTTTACAGCCTAGACAAGGAAACAGACAGGGCAGTTTACTACACAGTGTACAGATGGCTAAGATTGGGACCACAGTGGAGGTATACCTAATCCAGATAAGGGCAGGAACAGGCAGGGAAGGCTTCCTAGAGGAAGTGATTTCCAAGCTGAAACTTGACAGATGAACAGAAGTTAGCCAGAGACGGGAAAAGTATTTTTGGTCAATGGAAGAGCAGGTGGTTGAGACAGAATCTGACACGAGAGCAAAAAAAAGTTCAGTGATTGGAGAACAGAGTATGAGAACAAGACAACAAATTAAACTGGTGATATAAATAAGTGATCATCACAAGACTTTGTAGGATATAGTAGAGAATTCCAGACTCTTTAGGGAGTTAGGCACTTTACACAACTCATTTGCCTTGGAAGCAGTATAACTTAGGCAGGAGGGGGGAAAATGGGCTTTGAAACAGACTTGGACCTAGCTTTGTCACTGCTTCATTTGGTGCCCTTGGACACATCATTTGATAACCTCTCTGGAAACACAGAGATGAAGCCAGGTGCCATGGCTCACTCCTGTAATCCCATCACTTTGGGAGGCTGAGGTGGGAGGATGGTTTATGCCCAGCCTACGCAACACTTTGAGACCTCGTTTCTACAAAAAATAAAAATTATCCTGGTGTGGTGGCGCATGCCTATAGTCCCAGTTACTAGGAAGGCTGAGGTGGAAAGACGATTTGAGCATGGGAGGTCAGTCGCAGTGAGCCGCGATCACCCCACTGCATTCTTGCGTGGGTGACTGCGGTTTTTCCTGTATCAAAAAAAAAAAAAAAAAAAAAAAAGGTTTGTAAGGAGGCTGGTACGTCTAAAGAGTTCAATAAGTGATAGTTGATAGTTTTCTTTTCCTAAATACACTGTTAACTCTTTAAATAGGCCAGAAGCAAATCATTTAGAGCAAGAACGGTGGAATGGAAAGTGCCTTGGATCCTAAACCAATCCTAAACCTAGATCTGTGTTCGAATCCCAGCACTACGCCTTACTATGCCATCTTTTTCATCTTAGTTTCCTCATTAATATCATTGAATTCGCACAATTAGAATGAGGAGTAATACAACGAATGAAAAGTGCTTGGGCTACAACAGGACTTAGTAAACGCTGCTGTACTCTCCTCTCATCACCTTCTGGTTTCAGTCTACTCTGGAGTAAAATGAGGACGACCCGTGCTCAGGGATCAGGATAGGGTAGATGGCTGGCAACTGAATCGTGGAGGCTGGCCTAAACTAGGAAGTCATGGAAAGGATCCTAAAGCAGAAAAATGCTGGCAGCCAGGAGGCCTGAAGCGCCTCTCGGGCGCATTGACTTTGAACTTTAAGGACGCATGCGCGCGCGTCGCCACTGAGCGCAGCCCTGTCGTGCCTACAACGCCTCCTGGAGAAAGAACAAGGTACGCGATGCTCACCGAACAGGTGGGAAAAGAGGGCCCGAACGCGTGCTCCTACGCGGCGGCTTGGGCTTCGCAGGCGGTTGGAGCCCCTCTGCACATCTTCCCAGGAACAAGGCCCTCGTGGGGAGCGCGCACACGGAAGGGGCGGTGAACCCACTGCACGTTTTCATTGGTGGCCTCTTGGTGGACGCCCGCCCTCTGTACTCGCCACACCCTTCTCAGGAACCCACTTCCGGGAAGGGGAGGAAGAGGTGGGCTGGTGGAGGCGGGGTCGAGATGGCGGCGCCTTTGAGGATTCAGAGCGACTGGGCTCAGGCCCTCAGGTGAATCCAGGCTCAGAACGGAGGCAGAGGAGGAGGGTAGTGGATGTTGCTTTTGCGTCAAGGAGAGCCATGGCTGGTCCAAGATATCCATAGGGATTACTTCATCAGTTGTTGAGGGATATGGAGGGAACAGGGTCTGGAAAAAGAAGTATCAAACCCGTATGGTCATTCTATGAAAAGTTATCCCAGGCCAAGGGAGCACATGAGCTGTGTGATCCCCGCGTCAGAACTAGGATTAGTGAGTTGGAGAAAGACAAGGATACTGGGAGGCAGGAAGGCTCTTGGCCAAGCATTTAGCAAATATTGATTCGTCATCAGTTATTTCCAGAAGTCCCAGTAGTCACCACCACTTTGTGTATGGGATGGAACCTTTATATTTTCCTAAGCCCCTAATGCTATATTAGGCATACTGGACGATACTATTAAGGAAACTAACACCATGTCCAGGCCCTGTACTGGATACTTGGTGGTGCTCAGGTGTATACTCTAAATATAAGTGATGGTTCCTGCTCTTCCAGAAGCTGACATCCAGACCAGAAGCAGTGGCTCACGCCTGTAAATCTTAGTACTTTGGAAAGCTGAGGTTGGTGGATCACTTGAGGTCAGAAGTTCAAGACCAGCCTGACCAACATGGTGAAACCCCCATCGCTACTAAAAATACAGAAATTAGCCGGGCGTGGTGGCAGGCGCTTATAATCCCTGCTACTTGGGAGACTGAGGCAGGAGGATTGCTTGAACGCGGGAGGCGGAGGTTGCAGTGAGCCGAGATCGCACCAGTGCACTCCAGCCTGGGTGACAAAGCGATACCCTTCTCAGCCAAAAAAAAAAAAAAAAAAAGAAAAAGCTGACATATTAATTAGGAGTACACAGCAAACTATTCCTTCATCTAACGTTTGTCGATCTTTTTTTTTTTTTTTTGCCCCCCCTGACACTCTAGTTGCCCAGGCTGAAGTGCAATGGCGCAATGTTGGCTCACCGCAACCTCCGCTTCCCAAGTTCAAGCGATTCTCCTGCTTCAGCCTCCTAAGCAGCTGGGATTACAGGAATGTGCCACCACACCGGGCTAATTTTTTTGTATTTCTAGTAGAGAGGGGGTTTCTCCGTGTTGGTCAGGCTGGTCTCGAACTCTCGACCGCAGGTGATCCGCCCGCCTCAGCCTCCCAAAGTGCTGGGATTACAGGCTTGAGCCACCACGCCTGGCCACATCTGTCCATTTTATACTATGCCAGTTATTTATCTAGGCTTCAGGATGAATATAGCAGTGCCATATTTGGCAATTGCTGTTACTAATAAGGGTTTTTCAAATTGAAACAATGGTGAAGATTAATGAAACATAGCCTTGTGCATTTATGAAATTTATCACCTTATAAATTTACACCTTACTTAATTTTATGTGGGCTAAAATACGGACTACTTACTAGTACACAGAATGTAATAACTCATAAAGAACAGTAACATGAAGTGCCACCAGGTACCTATGAGAAAATACAGCACCAGAATCAGAGGACTTAACTTGCCCAAGATCATGCATCTTGTCAAATGATAAAGGGTTGCTGTCAGCCTCGATCTTTGTCTTAAAAGCATAGACCCTTTCCATTATACCCTAAAAGTGCTAGGGTGAAGGATTTGGATGATTGGGCAGGTGCTAAAATAATAAAAGGAATCTTGTTTGGTTATTGTGAGGGTTAATGATGCTGTATGCAAAGTGCTTAACACAGGAGTTGATTTACAATAATCCGGATAAATATCTAAATAAAATAACCTTGATTTTTCAAAGTGATCTCACTGTTGATGGATGAGCATTAATTTAACCAACAGGTATCTATTAATTAAATAGTTAATCCACAAATATTTCTTGAACAAATAAAGTTTGTCTGTCTTAGAATGACCTATACCTGATGAGAGGTTGAACTAGATCATGTCTAAGTACTATGACCAAACTAGAGGTTACATGGCCTTCCTTCTTCACTTGTAACTATGGCATCCTATTCAACTTTGGTGAGCCTAATTAGGCTTTTGTCTTTCTTCATAGGAAGGATGAAGGGGAGGCCTGGCTGAGCTGTCATCCCCCAGGTAATACCCATAAATCTATACGCTCTCACTTTAAAGAAGAAGGATTATTACCCTTAGAAGAAAGCTTCTTACTTTCTCCTGGCCCAGCCTCCTTACATAATACTCACAGTCTGCAAACATGCTTGATCAGTCTGTACTGTAGGCCATCACCCCCCAACTCCTGTGTTCCAAGGGAAGGCCTTCAGATTGATTTTCCATTTGAAAGCCACAGACTTATTTGTGGAGACATTGTTGATGCATCTTAATTAGTCCCTTATCCTGTGCTGTTGTATTCTAAGCACTTCTGCAGCTTCAGTTGGGACCTTCTTGATGTTAATTCCTAGATCTATAGCTCCAGCCCTGACCTATCCATGTTCAAGCAGAAATTGGAACAGTTGTTTGCTAGAAATTTCTGCTTAAAGCTTACTGTCACCTTAAGTTACCCGACTTACTGAAGTCCAACACCAAGCTGAGTATATTTGTTATTGAATGAATTCTTTCTTGATTTTCTTATTGAAGTTACCATCATTTTTCTTTTTTTTTTTCTTTTTTCTTTTTTTATTTATTGCTGCCATCCATGTAAGTTACCATCATTTATTTAGGCATCAGAGTGAAAAACCTAGTTACTTGACCTTCCCATATCCAGGAAGCTCCCAAATCTTATCAATTTTTCTTTTCAATGACACTCTTATATCATTTGCACGATTGTTTTCAAATTATAACCAATGTGGTACCATTCTAAAACAAATCAACCTTCCTTCTAAATTCTGTGAGAAAGTTTTGTTTTGCTGATTATCTTTCATTTCAAATGTTGCTGATATATTTTATTTCTATGAGAAGTAAAGTTTTAGCTGGGTACAGTGGCTCATACCTGTAATCCTAGCACTTTGGGAAGCTGAGGCAGGAGGATCACTTAAGTCCAGGGGTTCGAGACCAGCCTGGGCAACAAAGTGAGATCCCCATCTCTATAAAAAATAGAAAGATTAGTCAGGCATAGTGGCATGTGCCTGTAGTCCCAGCTACTTGGGAGGCTGAGATAGGAGGATCTCTTGAGCCCGGGAGGTTGAGGCTACAGAAAAGATTATTGTTTATATCAGTGGAATAAAGAATGGACTTTATAGTATGGTGACTTGCCAATCACCTTAAAATACAAGGCCAGACCTGGTGGCTCACACCTGTCATCCACCGTTTTGGGAGGCCAAAGCAGGAGGATTGCTTGAGACCAGCCTGGGTAACATAGGGAGACCTCGTGTCTACAACAAATAAACAAAACTAGCTGGGCATGGTGTTGCGTGTCTATAGTCCCAGCTACTCAAGAGGTAGAGGTGAGAGGATTGCTCAAGCGCAGGCAGTCAAGGCTGCAGTGAGCTGTGACCTTGCTATTGCATTTCTATGCTGGACCAGAAAGTGAGACACTGTCTCTAAAAAAAGAAACACACAAAATACACAAATGTATATATATATTTTATATTATATAATTACATGTAATTCTGTATTATATAATTACATATAATTATATATTATATATTATTAAAAATACCTATTAAACATAAAAATTCAAGGAAAATACTGTATTTTATTTTACCTATTTTATAGTGTTTAATTATGTTCAAAAATCCTATTCTAACTGCTTGAGCTATGATTGTGCCACTTGGTACTCCAGCCTGAGAGACAGAGTGAGACCCTGTCTCAATTAAAAAAAAAATACACATAAAGACTTACATTTTATTTTAACTAAAATATATAAACATAACATTAAAGTTTACCATCTTTTCATTAGTCCACTGATTATTACAAGGACCTTGGCTTTCTTGTAATACACCATAACCGAAAGACACAGTTTCTTTAAAGTAAGACAAACTCTACTTATACTAAAAAGGCAATCTAAGAGCAAAACTTCCAACTGGGTTTTTTTTTTAAAGATCTTTTCCCTAACATTTTGCATTTATCTTTCCCATACATACTATTAAAGCCGTGTTGGAGGTAGAGCCTAATGGGGGGGTGTTTGGGTCATGGGGGCAGACCCCTCATGAATAGATTAATGTTCTCCCTGGGGAGTGAGAGTGACTGAGTTCTCCATCTGTTCTTTCCTGAGAAAGCTGATTTTTAAAAAGATCCTGGCATCTCCCTCCTCCCTCTTACTTCCTCTCTCACCATGTGATCTCTGCACACACTGGCTTCCCTTCTTCTGCCATGAATGGAGGCAACCTGAGGCTCTCATCAGAAGCAGATGCTGGTGCCATGCTTCTTGTACAGCCTGCAGAACCGTGAGCCAAATAAAACCTCTTTTCTCTATAAATGACCCAGCCTCTGGTATTCCTTTATAGCAACACTAAACAGACTAAGATATCTAATCTAATTCTCTTTCTACTTCACCTGACTTTTAACACAGGTACCTGTTTTTCATTCATGGGCCAATTTACGGGTGTACTATTTATACAGATGCCTGAATTGGGTCTTCAAAGAGAAAAATACTAAATTCTTCTTATTTTTTGAGACATGCTTCTTTTGTACTATACAGGGAAACCATCTTTGTATGGCAGCCTAACTTGTCAAGGAATTGGCCTAGATGGCATCCCAGAGGTTACAGCTTCAGAAGGATTTATTGTGAATGAAATAAACAAGGTATGTTTTAATGTCTTCTAGATGGCATGATATTTAAAACTGGTAGTACCCATACATCTACTTTAGATATTTATACTATTATCTGTTTATCTGTGTATCTATACTTCATTTGTATAAGAATCATAGTTTTTGCTGCCTATGACTGTCAGTAATTTTCTTTTTCTCTTGTAGTTAGATATAACTTTTTTTTTTTTGAGATGGAGTTTCGCTCTTGTTGCCCAGGCTGGAGTGCAGTGGGACAATCTTAGCTCACCACAACCTCCGCCTCCCAGGTTCAAGCGATTCTCCTGCCTCAGCCTCCTGAGTAGTTGGGATTACAGGCATGTGCCACCATGCCTGGCTAATTTTGCAGTTTTAGTAGGGATGGGGTTTTTCCATGTTGGTCAGGTTGGTCTCAAACTCCCGACCTCAGGTGATCCACCCACCTCTGCCTCCCAGAGTGCTGGTATTACAGGCTTGAGCCACTGCACCTGGACAGTTACATATACCATATACTTTTAAGTGCAATCAGACTTCCTCTTACTTCTCTTATATTAGCTCTTATAATGCAAGATGCATGTGTAATTTAAAATTTTCTAGTAGCCACATTATAGAAATGAAAATAAATGATGAAATGGATTTTTTTGTTTGTTTTTGTTTTTTTGAGACGGAGTCTTGCTCTGTTGCCCAGGCTGGAGTGCAATGGCACGATCTCAGCTCACCGCAACCTCTGCCTCCTGGGTTCAAGTGATTCTCCTGCCTTAGCCTCCCTAGTATCTGGGATTACAGGCGCCCGCCACCACACCTGGCTAATTTTTGTATTTTTAGTAGAGACAAGGTTTCACTATGTTGGCCAGGCTGGTCTCAAACTCCTGACCTCAGGCGATCCACCTGCCTCAGCCTCCCAAAGTGCTGGGATTACAGGCGTGAGTCATCACATCCAGGCGAAATTGATTTTTTTTTTTTTTGAGATGGAGACTTGCTCTGTTGTACAGGCTAGAGTGCAATGGCATGATGTCGGCTCACTGCAACCTCCGCCTCCCAGGTTCAATCAATTCTCCTACCTCAACCTCCCAAATAGCTGGGATTACAGGCACCTGCCAACGTGCCTGGCTAATTTTTGTATTTGTAGTAGAGACGGGGTTTCATCATCTTGGCCAGGGTGGTCTCAAACTCCTGACCTCGTGACTCACCCGCCTCGTCCTCCAAAAGTGCTGGGATTACAGGGAAATTGATTTTAATAATACAATTGATCTAACCTAGTATACTAAAATATTATTTCAACCTATAAATAATATTAACAATTATTAGAGATATTTTACATTCCTTTTTCTTAAGTCTTCAAAACCCCATGTATATTTTACTTTTACAGCTTATCTCAGTTCAGACTCTAATTTTTATTAGAAATACTTGATCTGTATTTAGATTTTATAAAATTTACAGTTGAAAACAGAGATGCCTATATCCAAGTAGTTCTCAGTTGCCTGATATGGCTGTTACCTACTATACTGAACGACATAGTATAATCTGTATCTGGTGAGGCCTTGATGAAGAGCCTACATTAATAGTATTGAACACTTTTTCTTGTTTGCCTTTGAGGTGAGCAGATGGGTAAGCAGTGTTGGAGAAGCCATGATTTGCCTCTTCCTACTCATTCTGACTGCTGCAGTTGGTATGCTCTGGTGAGATGATTCTCAAAGAGTGGACCAGCCTTTTGTTTCATTTTTCATTTTTTGTGTAATTAAACTTTTTAGTTATAAAAAATATTTTGGGTATACTGACAAGAATAGAGACTACTTTGTTTTTTACATAAGATTTTTGGCAAATGTTCATTCATTACTCTCTTTGCGCTAGATAGTAGGCTACATGTTATTACATATTTTATACTTGTTTTTCGTAAACAGCTATGGGTATTGTAGGTGTCAGAAGATCTAAGTCTTAGTTAACTCTGATGCTTACTAGCTTTGTGATTTTGGACAAGTAACTTAGTCCTCTGCCTCTGAGTCTCAGTTCCTCATCAATAAAGCTGAAAGCCTATTCTACCTCATAGAATGGTTAATGGGGAGTGAGACTGCATGTGGATGAATCTATAAATACTACAAAAGTTAGTTTTGGTTGTTTACCATAACAATCCTGTGGGATTGGCAGTTTAAATTTCCATTTTGCAGATAAGCAAACAGACTCAGAGAGGTTAATGAATCTCTAGTAATCAAAATCAGACTGTGCTGGAATTGAAACCCAGTTCTGTTGATTCCAAGTTTAGCACTACCATGCAAGTCTACGTTTTTCCCAGGTGTTTTGACACAGCTTGGGTGCTGACTTCTTTCTTCCCTTCATACTCAGACCTGGATACAGTCCTTATCACTTCAAACATGATTGCTAATTTTTGCTGTGAACCTGCTGGGTGGGTTCAGACAGTAAGTGCTTATAGTTGCACATTCATTTGTTTCCTAACTGTCATGAGTCACTTTGCTATTTGATATTGCTACATTGTTCTCTTAAACACTAGATCTGTCATTATGCTTAACTGTCTAACCCTGGAGGATAAAAGAAGTTTGACTTAGAATTTTATCTTGATGGAGCATACTCACACTTTTTCCCCTTAGATTTTGTCTGTTTTGATCTCTCTTGCTGTTTTTCTTTAAAATATTTTCATTAACAGCATGATTGCCCACTGCTAATGTTGGAAGATATTTTAACATTTATCTTCCTTTGTAGTCTTTATGGATTAAAGGTTGATTTTCAAGATTGCAAAGTAGGAGAAAAGTACTAATTATTGAAATCTGTCACATAGCTCCAAAGAAATGAAGTCTTCTGAGAGCAAACCCAATTCTTACAGAGGCCCAAACCCAACACTAAGCTTTTGAAGCTCCTTGCATCTGTGCTAATGTGAATATTCAGCCAAGAGAATTTAGCTGACACTTTAGTTTCTGGTACAAGAGGCAGTTCCAAATCCAGGCCAGCACTCTTGCAGCTATATGGGCTTTGTCACGCAGTTAGAAGCAAACACTCATTTAATGAAAGGCCTGCAGGCAGCCAGGCATGGATATGCTGGCTAAGAAAGTGCTGTTTGTGTAGATAGTCTAATTGTCATTTTAAAGGAGTAGATGATCTGTAATGAGCATATTTTCAGTGATGAGAATATTTTGACTTTGAAACCATTCTTTCTAATGAACTGTGAGGACCAGTGGTCGTTGGTTATAAAGAGGTTCAGAAAATTTTGATTACTGAAGACATTTTAATTGTCCGGAAGAATTACCAGAGACTTTGAAGTACTACTGCAGAAGAGAGAAAAGGTTAGGGGTCCTTTGGTGAATGCAGCTCCTCAGCTCCTGATAGGAGATCTATACTTAGGTGATAGTGTTGGTGTTATGCTGGTTAGAGTAAGGGACTGTCATATTGCGAGAATCCTTGAGGAAAGGTTTACCAAGCCTTTTTTTACCTCTACACATGCTACCTTGAAACGTCAACATCCTTACCTAAAATGGTTACATATAGCCCTTAGTAAGTCATGTCTCCTGAATCTAACATCTAGTTCTAGGTATACTTTCCTAATATGCCACCAGTGTTATCTTCCCACAGTAACTGAAAGACAGGTGATAATGACTAGGTAGAACACATGAGGCATCTAAATATAGTTGTGTTACAATAACCAGTCTATGAACATCTACCGTCAATTTAAGTCTTAGGTGGGAATAGGCACTGCAAGCCTGACCCAGACATATACATTTTGTGGGTATACCATAATTTACTTTACCAATTTCCTCTGACATTGTAACTGTCAGTAGTCTGACGTTCTTTTGTTTGTTTGTTTGTTTATCACCAATGGCCAATGATACTTTCTAAAAGTTCATATAGGCAGCAAGTTTACTTTTAGACTTGTCTTTTAAGACCTAGGCTTGGGAGCTGGTGCTTAGTTTCCTTACATCTCTTTATGTCCTCTTCTGCTGATCCTGTTCCTTGCTCCACTGCTAACTGAGAGTATTGGTACTAGATTTTCTTCTAAAAATGATGCTCTAATGCTTGTTGGTTGTATCATGTTTATTGTTGGTCTGTCTTCTGTGGAGCAATTTATTTCAAACACAAAAACATAATGGCATCTTAGCAATACCAAATTACACTGTAGCCCTCAGCAGTTTAAAAGGACTGCTGATCTATGTGGGAGGGATAGTTTTGTGGGGTGGGAAAGGAGGATGAGAGAGGGCACACTGAGAAGATGAGAATGTCCGGTAGTTCTAATGTTTTCTTTAAGAGGCTTGAATTGTAATACATTGGAGAAGTTTTACTGACAAATCTCATTTTTTTTTCCTCTTTGTTTAGAAAAGCATTCATATTTCATGTCCAAAGGAAAGTACATCTTCTAAGTTTTTGGCACCATATACTACTTTTTCCAGAATTCATACAAAGAGTGTAAGTATTTTGAAAAAAAATGAAGAAAAAATGTAATAGGCTGTTATTTTTTCATTTTATTTGCTTGTTTAGTGCTATAAACATATTCATAATTAATATGTCTTTCATTTACTTTGCCTTGTAAGATGATACAGCTGATGAAGTACATGTTTGGCAAAACTGGTACTCAAGTCCACATAGAATATGTGTTCAAATCTACTCACTGGTAATCTTAGAGATTATATGAAATTTCCTTATATATGTTTTAAGAGAGTTACCAGCTTTCATATAATTATATAATACTTGATGCTTGGCTAGGTGCAGTGACTCACACCTGCAATCCCAGCACTTTGGAAGGCAGAGGCAGGAGGATCACTTGAGGCCAAGAGCTTAAGACCAGCCTGGGCAACAGAGCAAGACTCTGTCTCCACAAAAAAATAAAAATTAGCTGAGCATGGTGGCACATACTTGTAGTCCTAGCTACTCAGGAGGCTGAGGTGGGAGAACTGTTTGAGCCCAGGAGTTGGAGGCTGCAGTGAGCTGTGATTGTGCCACTGTACTGCAGCCTGGACTCTGTCTCCAAAACATAAATAAACAAAAATAAATTTGTAATAGTTGATGCTTACATAATATTGCTGCTGCTCATATTATATTCCTTTTCCTAAAGGACAGGAACATTTTCTCAAAATTTCAAATATACCACATTGAGGAGTAATTTTCAGAGGTCTTTGTAATAAAGCCTTTTCTACTACCATGGGCTTCTTGGAAGCAGAAGTGAGAAATTGGTGGATTAAACTGATTATATTGAAGCCATTCACTTCTTACTGTGTGGTACGTTTTTTAAAAGAGCTATTTTTGACTGGGCACAATGGCTCACGCCTGTAATCCCAGCACTTTGGGAAGCCGAGATGGGTGGATTGCTTGAGCTCAGGAGTTCAAGGCCAGCCTGAGCAACATGGTGAATCCCTGTCTCTACAAAAAAATACAATAATTAGCCAGACATGGTGGCACATGCCTGTAGTCCCAGCTACTCCGCAGGCTGAGGTAGGAGGATTGCTTGAGCCCAGGTGGTTGAGGCTGCGGTGAGCCATGATCATGCCACTGCCCTCCAGCTGGGGCAACATAATGAGACACTGTCTCACAAAAAAAAAAAAAAAAAAAAAAAGAAAAAGCTATTTTTTACCCTTATTACGAAACAAATATATACTTAGTGATGAAAATTTAGGACATGTAAAAAAAAGTGAGAATCACTCATATTTCTATATCCTAAAGATAATTATTAGGAACTTTTGCTGTATGTCCCTTTTAAATAATAATCATAGTAGTAAAGCTCACATTTATTGATTGCCTGCTATGAGCCAGCACCATGGCAAGTCTACATATCATCATTTAACTTAATACTCTGTCTTTTCCTTAAATATTTACCAAAATGGGTTTTTACCCTACATGCTATTTTATAGCTTGCTTTTTATTACTTAATTGTATGTCCATTATTCTATACCGTCTTCGATGTATTCTTCTAAGAGCTGTATGATATTCTGTTGATGAGTTTACTATAATTTAATTTTCCAGTTTTATATTACTGGATATTCAGATGTTTCCAGTTTTGTGATTTTGTATTTTTATGAATATACTTATAGCTAAAGTTTTACTCCCAAAGATAGGAAGAAATTAGAATATATTCGTAAAAGTGGAATTGCAGTGTCATAGGGTGTGGGAATTCTAAGGCTTTGGATGTGTTCTAATGCATCTCCACTTAACTGATATATAGAGTCAATTGTTGCTCTGCATTTCCTATGTAAAACGTACTGTTGGTTGAATGTTTATCAAGAGTCAGTTTTAATGCCAGTTATGTTATTTTTGGAATTATATAAATTAATTAAATATTATGTTAAATCAATAAAATATGAATGTGAAAATCAGAGAGCAATTATTTATTTGAAAACTAGGCCGGGCATGGTGGCTCACACCTGTAATCCGAGCACTTTGGGAGGCCGAGGTGGGTAGGTCACCTGAGGTCAGGAGTTCGAGATGAGCCTGGACAACATGGTGAAACCCTGTCTCTTCTAAAAATACAAAAATTAGCTAGGTGTGGTGTGGTGGCATGTGCCTGTAATCACAGCTACTCGGACGGTAAGGCAGGAGAATTGCTTGAACCCAGGAGGTGGAGGTTGCAGTGAGCCAGATTGCACCATTACACTCCAGCCTGGGCAACAAGAGTGAAATGCCGTCTCCAAAAAAAGTTAAAAAAAATTTAAAAAGCCGGGCGTGGTGGCTCACGCCTGTAATCCTAGCACTTTGGGAGGCTGAGGTGGGTGGATCACCTGAGGTCAGGAGTTCAAGACCAGCCTGGCCATCATGGTGAAACCCCATCTCTTAAAAAACAAACAAACAAAAAAAAACTAAACATGGGCGTGATGGCTCATGATGGCTCATGCTTATAATCCTAGCACTTAGGGAGACCCATGCAGGAGGATCACTTGAGCTCAAGAGTTCAAAACCAGCCTGGACAACGTAGTGAGACCTCATCTCTATAAAAAAATTAAAAATTAAAAATTAGCCAGGTATGGTGATGCACACCTGTAGTCCCAGCTAGTCTGGTGGCTGAGGTGAGAGGAATTGTTCGAGCTCAGGAGTTCAAGGCTTTGGTGAGCTGTGATTGTGCCACTGCACTCCAGCTTGGGTAAGAGGCTCTGGCTCCAAAAGAACCCAAAAAACAAAAACTAAGTTTATTGCTTTGTAAAGATGTGATAAAGATGATTTTTTTTTAAACTGCTTTAATAGCATGCATGGGCAAGATAAATGCAAAATGTTCAGGAAAAAATTAAAAGAAAAAGCAACCCTAGTTGAATTTTTGCTCTTAGATTGCTTTGTAAGTATCAGTAAAGATTTGCCTTGCTTTAAAGAAACTGGAAATTGTAAATTGTGCCTTTTGATTATATTTTATTACAAGAAAGCCAAGGTCCTTGTAATAATCAGTGGACTAATGAAAAGTTAGGGAATTTTACTGTATGTTTATCTATTTTAGTTAAGATAAAATATAGATCTTTATGTATCATTTCTAAAAAATGAGATAGGATCTCAGTCTGTCTCCCTTTATCAAAAATCAATTTGTTGAAAAGACTATCCTTTCTCTACTGCATTGCCTTTGTACCTTTATCAAAAATCAATTATCCATATATGTGATTCTATTTATGTGCTCTCTATTCTCTTCTTTTGTCTGTCTCTCTCTGTATACCAAAACCACATTGTTTTGATCTCTGTAATTTTATAATAAATCATAAAATAGGAAATATAAGTCCTTCAAGTTTGTTTCTCTTTCTCAGAATTGTTTTGGCTATTTTAGGTCCTTGGCAATTCCAGATAGTACAGTGGTACAATCATAGCTCACTCTAGCCTTGAACTCTTAGGTTCAAATGATCCTCCCACCTCAGCCTCCTGAGTAGCTAGAACTATGAGGTTCATGTACCATACCTGGCTAATTTTTTTTTTAGACAGAGCCTCACTGTGTCCCCCATCCTGGAGTGCAGTGGCATGGTCTCAGTTCCTTGCAACCTCTGCCTCTGCCTCCTGGGTTCAAGGGATTCTCCTGCCTCAGCCTCCTGAGTAGCTGGGATTACAGGCTCCCACTGCTACACCTGGATAATTTTTGTATTTTTAGTAGAGACAGGGTTTCACTGTGTTGGCCAGACTGGTATTGAATTTCTGACCTCAAGTGATCTGCCCATCTCGGCCTCTGGAAGTGCTAGGATTACAGGTGTGAGCCACTGCACCTGGCCTAAAAATTTTTATTCTTATTTTTTGCAGAGGTGGAATCCCGCTCTGTTGCCCAGGCTGGTCTTAAACTCCTGGCTTTAAGTGGTCCTCTCTCCTTGGCTTCCCAAAGTGCTGGGATTATAGGTATAAGCCACTATGCCTGGCCTTTATATATCATTTTTTATTATTTTCTGCTTTCACTGAGGGAGGAGGCGATTAACCTCTTGGAGAGTTGGGAAAGCCACTCACCTTTTGAGAAGTAAGTCATTTAAAAAATCATTAACAGGCTAAGCATGGTGGCTCAGCACTCTGGGTATACCCAGAACTCTGGGAGGCCAAGGCGGGAGGATCACTTGAGCTCAGGAGTTCGAGAGCAGCCCAGGCAACATAGTGAGACCTCATCTCTACAAAAAATAAACAAAATAGACCGGGTGTGGTGGCTCACACCTATAATCCCAGCACTTTGGGTGGCTGAGGTAGGCAGATCAGTTGAGGCCAGGAGTTCAAAACCAGCCTGGGCATCATGGCACAAACCCATCTCTACTAAAAATACAAAAATTAGCTGGGCATAGTGGTGCACACCTGTAATCCCAGCTACTCGGGAGACTGAGGCACAAGAATCACTTGAACCCAGGAGGCAGAGGTTGCATTGAGCCATTATCATGCCACTGCACTTCAGCCTGGGTGACCTAGCAAGACTCTGACTCAAAAAAATAAACAAACAAAATTAGCTGGATGTGGTAATGTGTGCCTGTAGTCCCAGCTACTTGGGAGGCTGAGATGGAAGAATTGCTTAGGAGGTCAAGGCTTCAGTGAGCTGTGATTGTACCATTGCACTCCAGCCTGGGTGACAGAGTGAGACCATGTCTGAAAAACAAATAAACAAACAAAAATTAACTATGCTTCTTTTCTATTTCTTCTTCTCTTTTTATTTGAGCTTACTGAAAGATGATTCATTCATTTATTAATCACCTCTATATTTCAGCTACTCTTCTGGGCACTGAATAAAATGAATAAAACTGCCCTTGTAGAGCTTACATTCTAGAGGTGTGGAACCAGACACGATTTGCTGATGACTTGGATGTTAGATGTGAGAGAAAATGAGGAGTTAGGATAATTCAAAAAATTTTGGCCTGAGAAGTAGGTAAATTGTGTTCCATTTACAAATTGGAGGAGGAACAGTTGTATTGGGATGGGGCAGGGGAAATAAAAGTTCTGTTTGGACATGTTCAGTTTGAGGTGTCCACTGTAGCCTAGGTGTCCACTGCCTACCAGCAAGCAGTTGAATAGATGCCACTTGTATCAGGAAAGAATTTGAAGTATGTTGCTTATAAGTAAGGGATCCACTGCTAAGTTAGCAGTCCTTTTATTCTGAGGAAGCAAAATGAAGAAGAAAAGTCTTCGACAATGTTAGAGTTGATGGATATATCCCTATAATTCTTGCCAAACTTATTCATTATGGCTTAATTCGCATAGAACAAAGTGAAATGGAAAGTTGGATAATTAAAGCCAAAGTTCCTACTTTTTTCTTAATAACTTATGTGGGAGTTATTGTTGCTGGGAATGTGTCTGGTATTAAATATCTTGGTCCCACATTTCCGGAGCATTTGCAGCTGGTTGGTTTTTAATAAAAGGGTACTTGTATGCATTTGTATAAAAGATTTGTTATTCTGATCATGGCCTATATATGAAGTGATTGCTGATACTGAAATTATAAAAGTGAGGCTGGGCGTGGTGGTGCACACCTGTGATCTTAGCACTTTGGGAGGCTGAGGCAGGAGGATTGCTTGAGACCAGGAGTTCAAGACCAGCATGAGCAACATAGGGGAACCTTATCTCTCTAAAAAGAAAAAAAGTTAAAAAGTTAGCTGTATATGGCAGCCCATGTTTGTAATCTCACCTACTTGGGAGGCTGAGGCAGGAGGATCACTTGTTCCTGAGAGGTTGAGGCTGCACTGAGTTGTAATCACACCACTGCACTTGAGCCTGAGTAACAGAGTGAGACCCTGTCTTAAAAAAAGGAAAGAAAAAAGGAAAGAAAAGAAAAGGAGAGGAAAGGAAAAGAAAGAGAAAGAAAGAAAGAAAAAGAAAGAAAGAAAGAAAGAAAGAAAGAATTAAAGTGAATTTGGAAAACAAGCGACTGAAATTTCTCTATTCTTTATTCTGGAAGATCTATATCTCCATAATTTCTGTAGAGATACCTATATATAGATATATGTGGAAATATCTTTGCTCTTCCTTGAATCCTCCAGGTGCATCTTAGAACATTATTTTTTGTGTAAGTGGGTGTCTAAGAATTAGGAGAGGTATCTTAATTTTCTTTTTACTTTTTATATTTACTTTAAATTGTTTTTGTAGAGATAGAGTCTCATTACGTTGCCCAGGCTGATCTCGAACTCCAAGGCTCAAGTGGTCCTCCTGCCTTGGCCTCCCAGAGTGTTGGGATTACACAGTTGTGAGCCACTGCGCCTGGTCTTAATTTTAAAATAAAATAGCAGGACTGGGCGTGGTGGCTTATGCCCATAATCCGAGCACTCTGGGAGGCTGAGATAGGAAGATCACTTGAGTTCAGGAGTTTGAGACAGGCAACATGGCAAAACCCTGTCTCTACAAAAAAACACAAAAATTAGCCAGCTGCAGTGGTGTGCATCTGTGTAGTCCCAGCTACTCAGGAGGCTGAGGGAGAAGAATTGCCTGAGCCTGGGAGGCAGAGGTTGCAGTGAGCTGAGATCAGGCCATTGCACTCCAGCCTGATAGTAAAACTGTCACAAAAATAAATAAATAAAATAGCAACACATGGAAACTATGGAGATGAAATGGGAATAGAGAAAACTTTTTAGCTGAAGCAGGAGACTACAGATGATTAGAGGAATATCTTTTTTGTTTGGACAAGTAAAAGTTGTGTACTTCAGCCTTGTTGGGAGGTTGGTGATGATAACTCAACCTTTACATCAAACACAAGTCCTTTTGTTGGGAAACACAGGCTTTAAGAAGTCTTGGAAGAGTGAAACAAGGGAGGTTTATAACATATTTCAAGGGAATAAGAGTATTTCATTACTTCTAACACATTGTTTTGTCTTTGAACAGATAACATGCCTGGACATTTCCAGTGGAGGAGGTCTTGGTGTATCTTCTAGTACTGATGGAACCATGAAAATCTGGCAGGCTTCCAATGGAGAACTCAGAGTAAATGATTTGGATATGCTTTTAGGGTCTTATACACAAAGGGTGGTCTGAGAAGCCTTGAACTGGGACATGGAAGGAAGAATGGCCCATTCTAAAAATGTAGGGCCACTCTGCATGTCAGTTGATCTCTTTTCTCCCATTTGTGTGTTTTGTTGTTACTTTTTCTTTTTCTTTTTTTTTTTTTTTTTTTGAGACAGAGTCTTGCTCTGGCACCCAGGCTGGAGTGCAGTGGTGCGATCTCAGCTCACTGCAACCTCTGCCTCTAGGTTCAAGTGATTCTTGTGCCTCAGCCTCCTGAGTAGCTGGGATTACAGGCACGTGCCACCACACACATCTAATTTTTGTGTTTTTAGTAGAGATGGGCTTTTGTCATGTTGGCCAGGCTGGTCTCGAATGCCTCACCTCAAGTGATCTGCCCGCCTTGTCCTCCCAAAGTGCTGGGATTACAGGTGTGAGCCACCACTCCTGGCCTCCCATCTGTTAATTGGAGAACCATTCTCAAGCTTAGGGATTTGGCAAAACAGTGGGGCTGGAGCAGTTAAGGAGCCAGGCCAGTGAATATCTAAGTGGGTGTGCCCTTGTTGCCTTCAGTGATCAGTTTCCAAGATACAATAGCTTGGCTGTTAGACTGAATCTATGGCTAAGCCTCCAGCCTTTACAAAGGATTTTAAACAGAGATGAGTAAAAAGTCCCCAAGCAGCTACCTTGGCTCTTCATTCTTTTTTTTTTTTTTTTTTTTAAAGACGGAGTTTCACCATGTTGGTCAGGCAGTTCTTTAACTCCCGACCTCAGGTGATCCTCCCACCTTGGCCTCCAAAGTGCTTGGATTACAGGCGTGAGCCACCATGCCCGGCCAGCTCTTTATTCTTATAACTAGACCTAGAGATGGCTGTGAGAGCCATGGAATTCTTTTTTTTTTTTTTAACCTAGGTTCTGGGGTGTTTTTACGTGGAATTCAATTCTGTAACCTCTATAGCTGAATTCCAGGAAAGGGAACACTACCTGGTGGACAAATAAGCTAAGAGATCTTTTGGATATCCTTAGTTTTAAAACCTACCATGTGGGTTTAGCATGTAGGTATTCCATATAAGGGACCAGAGTATGGGAGGTAAGAGAACATCAGGGATGGACAAGAGAACTAGCATGGAATTTTCTTTTGTTTTTCCAGAGAGTATTGGAAGGACATGTGTTTGATGTGAATTGTTGCAGGTTTTTCCCATCAGGCCTTGTGGTCCTGAGTGGGGGAATGGATGCCCAGCTGAAGATATGGTCAGCTGAAGATGCTAGCTGTGTGGTGACCTTCAAAGGTCACAAAGGAGGTATGAAGTGTGGTTGCTCCAAAAGGCTTCTCTAATGATCCCCAGAGATGAATCACTGAAAAGGTAGAAACAGAAGGTAGTTATTTACAAACACACAAACAATCCTTCCAGACGAGCATTTTGATGAGCTGCCATTTCCCTAAGGACTAGAAATTCCTTTGCCACACAGTCTTTTTATTGCTATCTTGAACTGTCTTACACAGTTGGTTTGATATCTAAAGCCTTTTTTAGCTGGGTGCAGTGGTGCATGCCTGTAATCCCAGCTTTATCAGTTGTTTTCCACAATTGATAAAGGAAAAAAAAATCCTCTCCAGGAAATCATATACTTATGTGCTGGAAAATAGAGTGAGAGAGAAGGAGGTGTCTACATTTTCTCATATTAGTCTTTTGGTTGAGGGGACTGTAAAAGCTGGGTGGCTAACGGCTGCATCATCAGACATTATAGATAGAGCTTTATGATTCTCATAGATTTAAATTACATTTCATGTTTTAAAAATGGATTAGCCATATAACCAGTTAATATCAGATTATAGAGATAGAGTGAGAACATCTTCCTTTGTAACTGACGTTTGCTGGGAAAAAATATAATTTAGATATGTTTTATACTTAATTGGAATATTAAAAAGGGGATAAGTAGATAGGTATGCTATTCTTATTTTAGATGTTTGAATATTCTTTAAAGATGTGATAATATCCCCAAATAATTCCTTGATCCTTCTTCTGGAACCATAATACACATTATCTGTACCACTCATTTAGGAATTAATTATATATTACCCTCTACTTATGGTATTTTTAACTCTGTGTACATTGAGAGTAACTTGTGTGTGGAGATCAAGTTTTAAGCTTTTTTTTTTTTTTTTTTTTGACGGAGTCTTGCTCTGTCACCCAGGCTAGAGTGCAGTGGCGTGATCTTGGCACTGTGTAACTTCTGCCTCCCAAGTAGCTGGGACTATAGGTGCATGCCACCACACCCGGGTAAGTTTTATATTTTTAGTAGAGATGGGGTTTCACCATATTGGTCAGGCTGGTCTCAAACTCCTGGCCCAGGTGATCCACCCACCTCGGCCTCCCAAAGTGTTGGGATTACAGGCGTGAGCCACTGCGCTTGCCTTTTTTTCTTTTCTTTTTTTTTTTGAGACAGAGTCTTGCTTGCGGCCGAGGCTGGAGTTCAGTGATACCAGTTCAGCTCACTGCAACCTCCCCATCCTGGGCTCAAGCAATCCTTGTGCCTCAGCCTCCCAAGTAGCTGCAATCACAGGCATGCACCACCAAACCCAGCTAAGTTTTGTGTTTTTTAGTAGAAATGGGATTTCGTTGTGTTGGCCAGGCTGGTCTTAAATTGGCCTCAAGTGATCTGCCTACCTTAGCCTCCGATAGTGCTGGGATTATAGGTTTGAGCCACTGCGTCCAGCCCAAATTTTAAGTTTTTTGGTTTTTTTTTGTTTGTTTGTTTGGTTGGTTTTTTTTTTTTTTCGAGATGAAGTCTCACTCTGTCACCAAGCTGGAGTGCAATGGCACAATCTCGGTTCACTGCAACCTCCACCTCCCGGGTGCAAGTGATTCTCCTGCCTCAGCCTCCTGAGCAGCTGGGACTACAGGCGCAAGCCACCATGCCCAGCTAATTTTTTGTATTTTTAGTAAAGACGGGGTTTCACCATGTTGGCCAGGATGGTTTCGATCTCTTGACCTCGTGATCCGCCTGCCTTGGCCTGTTTTAAGTTTTAATATTTCTTTATAACAGTTTGTCAGATTACATGCTGATGTTTTAGCAAACGTATTTATTAACCTAAGTACATAAATAGTTTACTTCTATGACTATAAGAAAATGGATATATTGAGAGGGAATAAAAACAATATTCAGAGCCTTCCTCACGTTACTGAAGAACTCATCACCTCCTGAAGAACGGAGAGATTTAAGGAGTCAGAATGGCCTACAAATCTGGGGAGTCCAGGAGCCAAAGAAGTCTAGAGGAACAGTACAGACTTCACTTCAGATCTGGCCATCCCTCTGAATGTGTGGGGCACAGGAAAACATTTCAGTGGAACAAGTCATGACTCTGCATGTTGAACTTAACAAGAGGCATATTCAACATCAGTGCACACTCAGTTTATAAATACCTTTGGATCACTGCAATTATTGTGCCCTCTCAGAATCCTGAGTCTCCCAACATTCTTTACTAAGAATATGTATGTAACTCTTAGCTTAAATAACAGAATATTAAATCAATTTAGATTTAAGCTTTTATTCATGTAGTTCCATTCTTGTGACCCTGTGAGAAAGTCCTGGCATACAGTAGGACATTCTGCAGAGTATAACAGCCCTGACTTTTTTCTTGGGAGGGGAGTTTTTATTAGATTGAACAGAATGATATACTTTAGAAGAAATGACATGAAGTCAGATCCAGGCTAGCTTCTATCAGGTCATGAAAGTTCCTTTCTAGTTGGTTGTATAAAGTAGCCCCAGGTTTGGGGTTGCCCGCTCTTCCACAACATGGCAAAAATCAAGATTGATCTCTGATAGCTTAACAGCATGTGTATAGATAGATCTGATAGCTTAACAACGTACAGATTGATTGATGTCACTGTCTCCAATCAAATAATTTCCAAGTTGCTTTGTGTGACTTTAAAAAAAAAATGTCGGGCCGGGCGCAGTGGCTCATGCCTGTAATCCCAACACTTTGGGAGGCCGAGGTGGGTGGATCACCTGAGGTCAGGAGTTTGAGACCAGCCCGGCCAACATAGCAAAACCCAGTCTCTACTAAAAATTTAAAAATTAGCTGGGTGTGATGGCGGGTTCCTGTAATCCCAGCTACTTGGGAGGCTGAGGCAAGACAATCACTTGAACCCAGGAGGCGGAGGTTGTAATGAACCAAGGTTGTACCCCTGCATTTGAGCCTGGCCAACTAGCGAAACTCTGTCTCAAAAAAAAAAAAATCTCTTGAGTTATGAGACTTTGAAGCATTTTATTATCCAAAGCCATGAATTGTATTTAAAAAACAGAATTGGCCGGACAGGGTGTCTCACACCTGTAATCCCAGCATTTTGGGAGGCCAAGGTGGGCAGATTGCCTGAGGTCAGGAGTTCAAAACCAGCCTCGCCCACATGGCAAACCCCATCTCTACAAAAAATAAAAAAATTAGCCAGGTGTGGTTCTGCGCGCCTGTAATCCCAGCTACTTGGAAAGCTGAGGCAGGAGAATTACTTGAACCCAGGAGGTGGAGGTTACATTGAGCTGAGATTGTGCCACTTCAACTCTAGCCTGGGCAACAGAGTGAGATTCCGTCTCAAAAAATATATCTATATATATACGTATAACTGTGTATATAGTTATATATATATAAATTGGTCCCCCAATACTGTGTGTATATGTGTGTATTTAAATATACATACCTAAAGGATTAGTGGGTTCTCCACTTAATTAACAAGCAGAAGTAAGGTTTCTGTGTGTATGCTGAATTTTTCAAATGGAAACATAGACTAAAAATAGTTTTGTGTTTGTAATATATGATTTCAATAAGTAACTCTAAAATGCACTTTAATCAGTTTGAAGTTAAATTGCCAGTCCATTTAATTAAGGTTGTTACCTCTGGAGATATACATTTATAATCCTAATTCTTTATAATAAGCATTACATCTTTCATAATCAGTGAAACATTGAGACCAAATTAAATCCCATTTCAGTTAACTAGTTGGTTTAGTTTTTTTGCTCACAATGGTAGTGGAAATGCTTACATTTATAGAATAATTTTAAGAAACCAGGTTGCAGTTTCAGCACTTGGGCCAATATTTTCCAGATCTGAAATACTTTCTTAGAAATAGGCTATGCTGCCTCCAAGTAATAGGAGGTGCTTCAAGGCTTATTTTTTTAGGAGATACGAGTCATAGTCATTAATTTTCCCATATACACTTGTATGTATATTGCTCCCTAGCAATATTAAAATAGCTTAATATGATAGAGAAGCTGGATAATTTAAATAAACTTGTTAAGAATATACACCTGGGAATATGAAATTTGCTTTATTTCTTACAAATACTTATTTCAGGAATAGTTTCATATAATGTTAATTGTATTTTCAGACTTTGGCTGAGATGCTTGTCTGTGATTCAGCTGAATCTTTTCTTGAAGGAAATGCTTTTGTTTTTGTGGTTTGTATGCCAAAGACTTGCATTTATTTGGTTTAATATCTAAAGCCTTTTCCAGCATGCCTGTAATCCCAGCTATTTGGGAGACAAAGGTAGGCAGATCTCTTGAGGCCAGGAGTCAGGGCTGCAATGTGATTTAATTGTGCCTGTGAATAGCAATGACCCTCCAGCCTGGGCAACATAGTGAGACCCCCATCTCAGCAAAACAAAACAAAAATAACTGTAAAGATTTTTGCAGCTTCTTGGAAGTCTTAGCTATGGCTACTTCTCTTAGAAAGGCATCCTTGAAATTGCTACTTTCTTTTTTTTTTTTTTTTTTTTCTGAGATGGAATCTTGCTCTGTCGCTTAGGCTGGAGTGCAGTGGCTCACTACATCTTGGCTTACTATAACCTTCGCCTCCCAAGTTCAAGTGCTTCTTCTGCCTCAGCCTCCTGAGTAGCTGGGACTACAGGCACACACCACCATGCCTGGCTAATTTTTGAATTTTTAGTAGAGACGGGGCCAGGCTGGTCTCGAACTCCTGACCTCATGATCTGCCCAGCTTGGCCTCCCAAAGTGCTGGGATTACAGGCATGAGCCACCACACCTGGCCTGGCTCTACTTTTCTTTATTCTTGTCATCTAAGTGTTAAGAGACCCACACTAGATGCTGTTATATTATGAGTGAGATTTTACTAAAGAGGGGGTGATAATTTTCCACTCTGCTTTCATAGAAAAAAAAACTACCGGCCAGGCGCGGTGGTTCATGCCTGTAATCCCAGCACTTTGAGAGGCCGAGGTGGGCGGATCATGAGGTCAGGAGATCGAGACCATCCTGGCCAACATGGTGAAACCCCGTCTCTACTAAAATACAAAAAACTTAACCGGGTGTGATAGCGCACGCCTGTATTCCCAGCTCTTCAGGAGGCTGAGGCAGGGAAATGTTTGAACCCAGGCAGCGGAGGATGCTGTGAGCTGAGATCATGCCACTGTACTACAGCCTGGGCAACAGAGCAAGACTTCATCTCAAAACAAAAAAAAAGGAAAGAAAACTATCTAGATTGCAGCTTTTTGCTGAGTATTGCTTGAAATTTATACACAATTAATAATGTAGTCAGCTTGCTAGCCACAGCTGTAGCATCCCTGCCTTGCATACATACTTTTCAGAACTGTTTTTTTCTATAGGTATGTGTCACTTCCATGGAACTCAGTAGCATTTTGAAATAGTGGTTGGAACTTCCCAGTAGAGACATAATGAGATCTTTAATTGCTTGATAAGAGCTGAAAGACCTTCCTTATGGTGATTCCTTAGGATTCTTAAAAGCTCTAAGATCTTTTCTAATTAGATTTTTGCTGAATGTATTATGGAGTTAAAATAGAAATGTAGATTTTCCAAACTCAAAATACTTTAGTGACCAATTGCAAAATACGAAACAAGATGGCAGCAAACCATATAGCTTTGATAGATCTGTTTCTGAGAGGAAGACTGAAAAATCTTTTTTCTAGTGGCCTTTATCCAGTGGGTATATAGCTGTGAAAATTACATCTACCCAACAACTATTGTCAGCTGTATAAATTGAATTTAGGTTTTCTTTTTTCCTTCCTCTGTCACCCAGGCTGCAGTGCAGTGGCATGATCTTGGGTCACTTCAACCTCTGCCTCCTGGGTTCAAGTAATTCTTGTGCCTCAGCCTCCAAGTAACTGGGATTACAGGCACCTGCCACCACACCTGGTTAATTTTTATATTTTAAAAGAGCTGGGGTTTCACTACGTTGACCAGGCTAGTCTTGAACTCCTGGCCTCAAGTGATCTGCCCACATTGGCCTCCCAAAGTGCTGGGATTACAGTTGTGAGCTACTGTACCTGGCCTGGATTTAGTTTTTATTTAAAATTGGATCTATTTGAAAAGTTATGCTATAGTGATTAGGTCCTACCTGAGTTGCTTTTAATTATATTTTCCCACACAGACCCTAAATTGACTACTTTTTAAAGTTGTGGCATTTTCATAAACTCATCTTTTTCTAAACAAAGTGAAATTTCCAATAAGAATTGAGAGACATGTGGTTAATCACATTGGATTAGCACTTGTATGTTATGCTGAGTTTCTGCAGAGTTTTTGTCAGGGTTTACGTATCTGAAGTCATTTCATTTTAAGAGAAATGAGAGTATGCAGGCTGGGCGTGGTGGCTCACGCCTGTAATCCAAGCACTCTGGAGGCCAAGGCGGGTGGATCACCTGAGGTTGGGAGTTCAAGACCAGCCTGACCAACATGGTAAAACCCCGTCTTTAAAAAAAAAAAGAGAGAGAAATGAGAGTATGCAAAAGACCACTAATTAGCTATGTGAACTTTGGTCAGGTACTCTTAATTTATTGGGCACCTATAGTAGGCTTCATTAAATGGGTTTTAATAAAACAAATACTAGCTCTGCCTGGATCACTGTAGAGTTGCTCTACCCTTCTACTCCAGACAACTTTGTGTTTTTGCACCTGTGCCATTGTATTGTAAGTCTTTTTTTTCCCTCAGACATATTCTGTGTATTTTTTCTCTTTTTTTCCACTGTAAGTCTTTATGTCTATAATTAACTCTATTTTTTTTTTATGCTGTGTATTCCTGAAGCTAGGGACCATAGCAAATATCAGATTATAGATAATAAAGGGCTTCAGAAACTTTAAAATCCATGGACATTTTGGACATTATACCACTAGATCTTAATTCCATCATCTTTTTTGGTAGGCAGTTCCCTGTTGAGGTACGGTATGAGGGCTGCGTAGATAAGAATGTTCAGCCTCCTAGTGGGCTCCCTCATCACTACCCTGGCAAAAGTGGAGCACTGACTCACACCGCCTCATATTGCAGACAGGGGAGGTGGAAGTTCAGTTTCCCCTTGGTCTGGTGTCACCTTGCTGAAAGTAGGACATGATTGCACCACCTGACTTCATCACCTCATTGCCTCCTAGTGGCAGTATAAGCTTGGTTCTCTGCTGACACCAGGGAAGGGGTTGTGGGTACCTCAGGCACCTCTTTGTGCCTATCACTGCCAGGTGGGGATGGAAGCTGAGCTCACTGCTGGATTCTGATGACAGTCAACCCCACTGCTTAGCCTGGTCAACCCCACTGGGTAGGGGAATGGGAGTGCTGCTGCCTGCTTCCACAGGAGTGGGGTAGATGATCACCTCCTGTTCAGCCCCGCTGAAACCATGGCGGAGGAGGAGTCCCAGTTTTTCTGTTGGTGTCTACTGGCATAAGGTGGTTGTTGCCAAGAAGATTTCTATTTTGTGAGCTACTTCTCAGTCTTTAGGCTAGGGGCAACAGACATTACTGGGAGTTTTGTTTTGTTTTTTTAAATCTGTTCCTGTTAGCAATTACGTGTTGGAGGCTTCCGCAGTGTCCTGTCCAGGATATGTGGGAGGCAATAATGATATCCAGGAACTCATTGCTATGTTGTTCCACCACCTTCTTTCTATAATTCCAAGTCTTCCTATGCTTGCGGTGTCCATGACTTTTCATTTACAAATGGAAGGACCTAGGAGCAATGGGAATACTCTTGTTTGGCCAGAACCAGAAGTCACATCATTTTTCAAATGGGGAGGCTAACCCTTTTAATCAATTATTGGTGAAAGCAGCAACAGGATATATGTGATTATTGGTATACAGATATAGCAGGATCTTGCCCCATTGCCCAGGCTGGAGTGCCGTGGAGCAGTCATGGCTTACTTCCGCCTTGAATTCAGGGCTCAAGCAATCCTCCCATCTCAGCCTCCTGAGTAGCTGGGACCACAGGCATGAGCCACCATGCCTGAATTAAAATTATTTTACAGACAGAGTCTTTCTGTGTTGCCCAGGCTGGTCTTGAACTCCTGAGCTCAAGAGATTCTCCTGCCTTAGTCTCCCAAAGTGCTGGAATTACAGGTGTGTACCACTGCACCTGGCCAAGGCAGTGATTTTCAAAGTGAATTCTCTTAGGTGTCTACTTTTTTTTTTCTCCAAAGTTCTTGTTAAGGTGTCTACTTTATTTTTAAAAAAGGGTTTTGAAGACAAAGTAAAAAAACTTGAACCATGACTGCTCTAGCATACTTCACTAAAAATTAAATCTAGAACTTGTTTTTCCATGCTTCTCTTTCACAGCTAGACATTGATTCACTGGGAAGCTGGGACACTATTTCCTGTTTTTCTAGCACTTGAATGTGGCCAGCATGTGATACCTGTTCAGAACATGTTTGTGAAGGGACGGAGTCATTTATGCAACTCCATCTTCTCTGCCCTTGTAGTTCCTTTACTCCATCCTCCATCTTAGGGAGTTTTTTTCTCTTTCCAGGTATCCTGGATACAGCCATCGTTGATCGGGGGAGGAATGTGGTATCTGGTTCTCGAGATGGGACGGCACGACTTTGGGATTGTGGGCGCTCAGCCTGCTTGGGAGTCCTTGCAGACTGTGGCTCTTCCATCAATGGAGTGGCGGTTGGTGCTGCTGACAACTCCATAAACCTTGGCTCTCCTGAGCAGATGCCCAGTAAGTTGATAATGATATGTAAGCTTGTTTTATTTTCGTAGGCTCCTTGCAGTTTTTGCCTTAGTTTCCCCTTTTCTTCCTCATCCTTTTATGCTCTGTACCTGGTATTTCTGTTTTCACCATACAATTAATATTTATTCTGTACCTACTATGTTTCTATTGCTTTGGAATCTATAAAGGAAGTATATGTCATAACACTGTGTTTGAGTAAGTACAGTCTAATTTAGCAGATGAGACAAATGCCTATAAAACAAGGTTGTCTGATCTTTTGGCCTCCCTGGGCCACATTGGAAGAAGAATTGCCTTGGGCCACACATAAAATACACTTACCATTGATGATAGCTGAGCTAAATAAAAAATAAATCTCATAATGTTTTAAGAAGGTTTATGAATTTGTGTTGGGCCTCATTCAAAGCCATCCTGGGCTGCAGGTTGGACAAGCTTGCTGTAAAACATTTAGAGAACAGTAACATTTTGGCTGAAATAATTAGTGATTCTTTTTACTTATTTTATTCTTTTAGAGATAGAGTCCTGCTGTTTTGCCCAGGCTGGCCTTGAACTGTTGGCTCAAGTGACCCTCCCACCACAGCCTCCCCAATGGCTGGGACTATAGATGTGTACCGCCATGTCTGGCAAATTAGCGAGTCCTAATGCAAATATAATAGGTTTCAGAGGGATGGTGTGTTCCCGGTTAGTGTAGCTAGGAAAGATGTCACAAAAGAAATTGGCTTGAACATTAAAGGATAGGTTCATGTTGAACAGACAGGATTGGTAAGGATAGGAGAATGGGAGCTAGGGCAAGGGGTAAGTGTAGGGGCAATTTGCATAACAGCTTGGACGTGAAACTGAGTGTTATATAAAAAGATATGCTTAGCTGGGCTAGGAAGTTGTTTCAAGACGCTAGGTGCAGTGGCTCACACCTGTAATCCCACCACTTTGGGAGGCTGAGGCAGGTGGATCACCTGAGGTCAGGAGTTTGAGACCAGCCTGACCAATATGATGAAACCCAGTCTCTACTAAAAATACAAAAATGAGCCAGGCGTGGTGATATGTGCCTGTAATCCCAGCTACTTGGGAGGCTGAGACAGGAGAATCATTTGAACCCAGCAGGCAGAGGTTGCAGTGAGCTGAGATCGTGCCATTGCATTCAAGCCTGGGCAACAAGAGTGAAGCGAAACTCTGTCTCAAATAAAAAAAGAAAGTTGAATTAAGAGGGATAGTAGTGGGAAATGGGTTAAATAGCTGTGGTGAGAGAATAATAAAGGTCCTAATAAGGTAACTTTAATTCTTATTTTTCTGTGATAATAATTGCATTTCTGTTCCATAGGACAATTTTTTTTTCTACCATTGTCTTAGCCCCTCACATTTTAAAAAATAGACCTTATTTTTTAGGGCCATTTTAGATTCACAGCAAAATTTAGCAGAAATTTTTGCCCTAACCACCCACACATAGCCTTCTTTACTATCAACATCCCCCACCAGAGTGGTACATTTGTTGCAGCTGATGAACCTATGTGACACATCATTATCACCCAAAGTCCATAGTTTACATTAGGGCTTACTCTTGGTATTATACATCCCAGAGGGTCTGACAAATGCACAGTGACATGTATTCACCATTGTAGTATCATATATAGTAGTTTCTTAGCCCTAAAAATCCTCTGTACTCTGTCCAAGCAATCCTCCTGCCTCTCAGCCTCTCAGGTAGCTAGGACTACAGGCATGCACCACCACACGTAGCTAATTTTTTTTTTTTTGTAGAGACAGGGTCATGCTGTGTTGCCCAGGCTGGTCTTGAACTCTTTGCCTCAAGCAATCCTCCTATCTTAGCCTCCCAAAGTGCTAGGATTACAAGCATGAGCCACTGTTCTGGCCCTAAATTAATTTAAATGAAAATATTATTTCTTGTTTTCTGTACTTTTTAATTTCCCAGTTACTCTTCAGCCCATTCTAGGATGGTTTATGCTCAAGTACTTGACCAAAATATAGCTGTTGTTAAAGTCACCAGTGACTTTCCTTTTTGTGATCTTCCTTTTTTTTTTGAAATGGAGTCTTGCTCTGTCACCCAGGCTAGAGTGCAGTGGCACAATCTCTCAATTCACTGCAACCTCTACCTCCTAGTTCAAGTGATTCTCGTGCCTCCTGAGTAGCTGGAATTACGGGTGCCCACCACCATGCTTGGCTAATTTTTGTATTTTTAGTTGAGACGAGGTTTCACCATGTTGGGCAGGCTGGTCTTGAACTTCTGGCTTCAAGTGATCCCCCCTCCTCAGCCTCCTGAAGTGCTGGGCTTACAGGCGTGAGCTACAGGCCCCAGCCACCAGTGACCTTCCTATTGCCTAATCCAATCTTATTTCTCTGTGCTTGTCTTTCTGAATTCAGTGGTATTTCATGTAGTAAACCCTCTCCTCAAAAAACATTTTTCTTTCATGGCTTCTGTGATACCACACAACACTGGTTTTCTTCCTATTTCATTGACTGCTACTTCTTAAAGGTCTCCTTTTATGAAACTCCTCTCTTCTACCTTTAAATAATAGAGCGCCCCACTATTAAGTCCTGGGCCATCAGCTATTACTATAGTTTCTCCCTTTGTGATCTCATCTGTTCTATAGCTATCATTGTTTAAACTGATGATGATTTCCAAAGTTCATGTAAGCATAGACCTCACCTGAGTTTCAGACTCTATTTTGATGTCTAATAAATAAATTGAACTTACCTTGTCTAACAAGGAGTGTTTGACCTCTCCCCAACCTAGACTATTTTTTTCTCATCTCAGAATATGGCACTACTATCTACCCATTTGCTCAAGCACCAAGCTTGAGATTCACTCACAGTTTACCCCCTCTTTCCTCATGTCCCACAGCAGCAAAGTCTATCATCCTCTAACTTCAAAGTGTTTCTAATTTTTCTATTTCTCTCTCTCCCTCCCTGTCTCTCTCCCTTCCTTCTGGCAACATCATGGTCCAATCTATCATCATCTATTGCCTATACTCTATACTACTGCCTATTCTCCTATAACCCATTCTTTTCAGAGCAATCATTGTGGTCATTTAAGAAAATCATAAGTCATGTCATACTCCTGCTTAAAACTCTCCAGTGGCCTCCCTTTATAGATATGTTGAAATCCTAACCCCTTAGCATGGCTTACAACAAGCTTTTATACTTTCTGACCCCAGCATTTCTCTCTATTCTCATGCCAGGCCCACTACATTTTGGCCACAGGCCTTCAGTTTCTTCTTTTGTACAGTGGACTCTCCCAGTCTCCTGGACTTTGCCTTCTTTTTTTTTTTTTTTTTTTTTAATTGAGATGAAGTCTCCGTCTGTTACCTAGGCTGGAATTCAGTGGCGCTTTTTCAGCTCACTGTAACCTCTACCTCCTGGGTTCAAGCCATTCTGCCTCAGCCTCCCGAGTAGCCGGGATTACAGGTGTACACCACCACGCCCGGGTAATTTTTGTATTTTTAGTAGAGATGGAGTTTTGCCATGTTGCCCAGGCCAGTCTTGAACTCCTGACCTCAAGTGATCCACTTGCCTTGGCCTTGAAAGTTCTGGGTGCATGAGCTACCACACCTGGCCTGACTTTGGCTTCTTTTTCCCTTAGTCTGGAGTATACTTCCTGCAGCTCTTCACATGACTGGTTTCTATTCATTATTCAGGTCTCACCATTCAGTTGAAAAGTGAGGCTAGGCATGGTGGCTCACGCCTGTAATCCCAACACTTTGGGAGGCCAAGACGGGTGGATCAGGAGGTCAGGAGTTTGAGACCAGCCTGGCCAATGTGGTGAAACCCCGTCTCTAAAAATAAAAAAAAATTAGCAAGGTATGTTGGTACATGCCTGTATTCCCAGCTACCCTGGAGGCTGAGGCAGGAGAATCATGTGAACCCAGGAGGTGGAGGATATGGTGAGTGGAGGTCATGCCATAGCACTCCAGCCTGGGTGACAGAACAAGATTCTGCCTCCAAAAAAAAAAAAAAGGAAAAGAGAAAAGTGACCTCCATAGAGGCTTTTTAAAGTTGAAGTTTGGGCTGGACATGGTGGCTCACACCTGTAATCCCAGCGCTTTGGGAGGCTGAGGTGGGCAGATTGCTTGAGCCCAGGAGTTTGAGACCAGCCTGGCCAACACAGGGAGACCCCATCTCTATAAAAAAGTTTTTTTAAACAACTAAAGTTGAAGTTTAAATTTAAAGTTACCCTCCCCACCTAGTCTCCCACCATCTTTTCACTTCTGATCTTATTTTCCTATTTTATTTTCTTTTAGAACTCATCACTTTCTGAAAGTATACTACTTGTTTATTTACCTATTCACTAGACTCTTTGAGAGTAAGGACCTTATCTGTTTGTCCATCACTGTTTCCTTAGCCGTTAGAATAGTGTGTGATGTCATCACATAAAAGATGACGGTTAAAAAAAAAAAAGAAAAAAAAAAGAATAGTACCTGATACATAGTAGGCCCTAAAGAAATATTTCATGAGTAAATGAATAAATTTCATTTCCTCCAGGCTGTAAGATCTTTGAGGTCAGAGACTGTTTTTTTCCAGCATTGTATCCCTGCTCCGAGTGTGGTGTCTTATCACGGTACAAACAACTTAATTTTTTTTTTTTTTAAGACGGGGTTTCACCATGTTGGTCAGGCTGGTCTTGAACTCCCGACCTCAGGTGATCCTCCCGCCTTGGCCTCCAGAGTGCTTGGGTTACAGGCGTG